>CAUZXS010004635.1:32500-106140 GCA_963585895.1 Sepioteuthis lessoniana
TTACAAGAATTAACGATTATAAGAATTAACAATTTCAAGAATTAACGCCTTCAAGAATGAACGATTACAAGAATAATTATATGCAGGAATTATCGATTACAAAAATTCACAAATACAAGAATAAACAATTACAAGAACAACGATTATTGAAATCAAAGGTTACGAGAATTACAGATTACAAGAATTAACGATTACAAAAACGTATGATTGCAAGAATTAATGATTACTGAAATGGACGGTTTCAATAATCAACGAATACAAGAATTAATGATTATAAGAATTAAAAGAATAAACGACTATAAGAATTACATATTACAAAAATTAACGATAACAAGAATAAGCGAATACAGGAAGTAACGATTGTCTACTCTCATCGTAAATGTGTATTTTCAAAAGTGGTATTTCATATCACGGATATCAATTTCTGTAAAGTGGTTATCAGGATTTTTAAAGACAAAAACGACCACGGTTTCGATATTTGCTGAAAACTGATAATCGACAAAACCTAATTCTATTTATTGCAACAGCAAATGCTGTCTTGTGACTTAGTTGTAATCCCGGGTGCTTTACATGCAATAGGTTACAAGTTCGATCCTTTCCGAAAAAATATTTTCATTCTCAGCAACTGCAACATTGCAATATCAAATATTGCTTGAATTTCCAACTTTCAAGTAATATTGTATTCTTTTCTATAATCTGAAACGTATCCAGACAATTGTGGTTTGAGATGTACCCGTGGTGTAGGTGTAATTAAGTTTGTTTGTTGTTGTTTTTTTTACGTGCAGCATGTTGGGAGTTCGATCCTCGCCAAAAATTATTTGTATTTTGGTAGCTACAACATAAATGTCGCAGTGCTAAATATTACTAAAATCAACAACTTTAATACAATCTTCTATTCTCTCCAGTAATCTGGAACAGGTACTGACAATTTTTTTTTTTTTTTCGTCATACAACGTGTGAAAGCACGTGCGATACTCTTTCCTCATCAGCCGCCAACCAGGGTCATAACGATTTGACGAAAGGGAATCCTGTGGTACAGCGGTTATCGCGTCCGTTTTACACGCAAAAGATCACGAGTTCAATCCTTCCCCAAAGCCACTTTGGAGTTTTGGTTGCAACAGAAGCAGAACGTTTTCATTTTTAAATTATGTTTCACTCGACAACTTAAAAGCAATCTTTTATGGTCAATCCCGTGTGGCTAACGTGCAAGATTCCGACGTCGAAGTAAATGAGTTCGAGTTAACGTTCGGACAAATGATTTTGGGAAAAGTGAGAAAAAAAAACTAGCTCCAATAGCTATCGTTTAAATAGCACCACGGCTGTTCTGGGCAACGTGTTGTAATGATTATCACGTCTACTTTAAACGTAGAAGGTTGACAGTTTAATCCTCGACCGAACATGTACGAGGTGCATACAATAAGTTTCCAGACTTTTTTCGTGTGGGCACTTTTATTGATAGTATACACATGAAACTCTAGTCCCCTTCGAAGTAATCCCCTCCGGCTGCAATGCATTTGTTGTACCGTTCTAACAACTTCTGAAAGGCCCAATGAAAGTCCTCTTGTGTGAGCATGTCAATGACCTTCGTCACAACCTCTTTCATCTGTTCAATTATTTCATAACGACAGCCTCTGAGCTTAGGGAATAACCAAAAGTCACAGGGAGCAACGTCTGGACTATATGGAGGGTGAGGAACTATATTGATGCCCATCATGCTTACAGAGTCTGTGACAAGGATGGAGTTGTGGACTGGTGCATTGTCCTGGTGGAAATGCCACTGACCCGATTTGAAGAGTGCTGGCCTCTTCCGACGGAATCTCTTCATGAACTCCCTTAAAACCTCAACATAGTAACCCTAACCCTAACCCTTTGGCCAATCATCTCTGGTGTATTGACTTCCTTACTCCTCCCACACCTCTCATCATCCCTCACAAACTTGAATCTCTTATGCCTCTCAAAAACTGATGCTCGATTCATGCAAGATGGTCGAAAAGCTGTCTGAAGCATTCCATACGTTTCTATGGCATTTATTCCAAGTTTAAAACACAATTCCTATGGCATATCATTCTTCTAAAGTGTCCTCACGTCCAATTGCATTTTTGAAATTCACCAGCTGTGACAATCAGACTTTAGCAGGGTGTATTCCAATTGCTGCTGTAGCAGTTCATTTGAACCTGAAATCATAAGAATCGGTCAGTCATCTCAAGAGATGTATAGCAATGACATACTGAATTTTCAAGAGTCTACAACTATTTTAAATGCCTGTACAAAAAAGTCTGGAAACTTATTGAATTTACCACGTACTAATTTACTAAACGTTTTGCTCTGAGGTGGCACAAGGCTGTGTGAACGTGGCACTCAATGAGACACGAACTCACTCGTGAACTTTCGCTAGTCTAGTTTGTTAACCATTACACTACCCGATGAGTCAACGGAAACAGTATCCAATTTTTGCAACTGCAACATAAATGATGCTGTGTTAAATATTACTTGAAACTCCGACATTAAATCAATCCTATTTGTTCTACAGTCATTCGTAATCTATATTGATAAATAGTGTCATGTGGTGCAGTGGTTATCAGGTTTGCTTTACACGCAAATGATCACGAGTCCGTTCCACGACGGAATCTCCATATATCTTTTGAACTGCTGATGAACAGTTTCAATGCTTATAAGTAAAGTAAAGTTGTCTCCCTTTAGTCGAGGGTGACCCGAAGGCTCCCTTTTCGATAGCTACTACACCAAGGTGTAGGGGAGGGCGCCACTCCTTCCCTGGATTGCTCCACTTTAATTTGCATGCAGTTGTACGATATCAGTCATTCCTTTCTAAATCTATCAGCATGTCAACCTATCTAGGGTTATTTTATGCCAAGAATTTAAGGAATCCGACACATTGTACGTTTGAATTAACTTTGCTGTTGTTTCATAAGAGATTTTTTTTACAATCAGTTACATGATATCAATCATTCCTATCTAATTCTAATAAATTGCATACAGTTGTATGATATCAGTCATTCCTATCTAACACAACACAGATAATTTGGATGCAGTTATACGATATCAGTCATTCCTATTTAAATCTAATAATTCTATGGTTTCTATTAAATATATCTATTTAATTGTAAGCATTTGTTTACAAATAGTTGTAATATAATAGCCGAGGGATTTCGGTTCATGCCTTTGGGTTTAGTTAGGCTGAGAACCTTTCGGCTCAGCACATGGGTTAGTTAGGTGCAACCTTGATGCAGGTGGTAACGCGCGCACAGAGCGGACATGTCACTCAGAGATGTCACAATAGCCTGAGATGATGAAACGGGTGACGAAGTGCGGGTGACGTCGCGCACCGGAAGCACCCGGGAGATTTGGGGGAAATTTGAAGAAAGTTAGAGAGTTGAAACTAGACGCCGAACGAGGAGATTCGACTTTTGGGGCTTGCTGAGGCGAGACGAATTTGCGCGCCATGGGTGCCGCACGATAAAGACAGAATAGTAAGACTGTGTCTCTCTCCTTTAACTCAGAAGTAATAAAAAGGTTTCATATCTGAACAAAGAAGTCGTTACGTGTTTTACAATTTCGAGATTCCTATGTTCTTTATGTATACATGTTATCTAAATGAGTTATGGACAATCGATGTACATTTCCCAAATAGCCATATCATGGCTATGGTACACAGTAATATGCTTTCATGTCACTAATAATAAGTAAAGTAAGGTAAGTTGGCGACCGTAGTCGAAGGTAACCTGAAGGTTCCCTTTTCGATAGCTACTACACCAAGATGTAAGGGAGGGCGCTCTTCTTTTCCCTGTACTACCCCACTTTACCCTTGATCCACACCTTATAATGCTGAGTGTTAAGCAAGGAGGCATCAAGTACCCTTTTTGGAGTCTTTGGTATGACTCGACCTGGGATTGAATCCCGGTCTCCCGAACCATTGGCGAACACTCTAACCGCTAGGCCAATGTCCGGTACCAAGTAACAGAAACTCACCAAAAAGTGAGCGGATAGAAAACGCTCCTTTAGCCATTCTTATTTCCAACGAGGAGTTTTAACTCCATGTTTGTTTTGGGGATCATCAGGAGAGAATGTGCACCGTTTCGGGGCCTTCCTCTCGACGGTTTTATTTGTACATCGGCCCCCTCACTGACATGAGGCCCCATGAAAGCATCCTGTCAAATCAGCGTCTAACGGCGAAATGTAAAAATTTTCCAATTTGCTCGAGTAATTAGAATATTTTTACATTTCGCCGTTAGACGTTGATTTGACAGGATGCTTTAATGGGGCCTCATTAAATAATATTCTCGACGATGTGTATAGACAAATATTGTTAAATTATCTGTGGTTAACTGAAACCGTTGTGTTGTGATAATTATATCTGCTTTACCTGCAAAGGGTCACGTGTTCGATCCTCACCAAATCCTACTTTTATTTTTGGCAACTGAAACGTAAATGTTGGGGTGGTAAATATTGCTTAAATCGGCAACTTCAAAGCAATGGCATATGGTCTACTATGGTTGGTTGGTTGGGTTTTATGGCATATCAACCTTTGTAGGTTATTTAATGCCAAATCCATTTTTATGCAAATAATCTGTTCTATTTCAAACAATTCAGTTTAGCATGAGTACACTGTTTAATTGTCTAAAACATTTCTATTTCAAACTATTCAGTTTAGTCAAACAGTTCTAATTCAAACAGTTCAGTTTGATATAAGTATAGATTTTGTTTACACACAGTTAAATGTCAAAACAGTTCTATTTCAAATAATTCAGTTTAGCATAAGTACGCAGTTTAAATGTGAGTACACAGTTTAATTGTCAAAGACATTTATATTTCAAGCTGTTCAATATAGTCAAACAGTTTTAATTCAAACAATTCAATTTAGCGTAGGTACAGATTCTATGTCAAAAATAGTTATATTTCAAACAATTCAGTTTAGCATAAGTACACAGATTAACTCTATTTAACCTGTAGATAAGACCCTTTCAGGTGTTACCACTCTGAACCTGAGTGGACCTGGGAGCAATGACAATGAAGGGGGTAGTCCGCATTCCCCAAAGCTCTTGTATTACTTGAATCTCACCATCGGACGGTTTAGTGTCATATGCAGGACACTCGTTGGAGGGGGAGGTTTTACCCCTCTGCAGTGGTGTAGTTGGTGTATACTACAGCCCCAGGCGACTGGGCAAACTTTAATTGGAAGTGTGTATTGTCAAATATAGCTTAACGAAATGATGTCATCAGGTATCAGGATGAACTGATCATCACGCCTGCTTTACACGCCGACGGTCACTAGTTCAATCCACGCAGAAACCTACTTTTATTCTAGGCGACGACAAAATAAATGGCCCGGTATTAAAAATTGTTCGAATCTACAACTTTAAAACCATCACCTATTCTTTGCTGCAATCGAGAATGTGTATTGACATATTGTTTGACAGGTCGTTGTCAACCGGCTTTCTTGCGTAGCGTATATCACGTGTTTTACGCTAAGAAAGAGTTGTGTTGGATGCTTTTCTAAAACTGAATTTAACAAAAATGTTTCTTGAATTTGCAATTTGAAAGCAATCCTATTTTATCAACTTTAGTCGGGAATGTGTATTGACGAATATGGTATACAGCGACAACTGTCATTTGTTATAGTTTTTATAATGTCTACTTTACACGTACAAATCAAGAGTTCGATCCTCATCAAAGCATTTTTGTATATTTGTCAACTTCAAAAGAAATGTTGAAGTTGAAAATATTGCTTGAATCGGCAACTTTTAAACAATTCTATATTCTCTACCCTAATCAAGAATGTGCATTGACAAATATGATTTGTGGGTTCACAGTGACATAATTCTGTGGGGTTATAGTTATAACGTCTGGTTTACAAAAGATCGCGAGTTCGATCCTAGTCGTAACCTATTTATGTTTTTTTGGCAACGACAAAAAAAAATGTTGCCGAGGTAAAAATTTCGCTTGAATATGCAAAGTTAAAGGACTGTCATAATCTTCACAGTAAACAGAAATGTATATTTTAATTAAACAAATCCTGTGGTGTAGAGGTTACACGTTCCGTTCGCCTTTACAAATTTAAAGTTGCAAGTTCAATCCTTGTCGTAGCCTATTCGTATTATTGTCAACAGCAACATAAATGCCGCAGTATTAAATATTGTTTGAATTTGCAAATTTAAATCAATCATACATCCTCTACTGTAATCAAGAACATGTATAAATAAATATGGTTTAACGCTGAGCAGTTACATGGTTCTGTGATGTACTTGTTATCACATCTGCTTTGAACACTTATGCCGCGTGTTCAATCCTCACAGAATCCTGTTTGTATGTTTAACAGTTGCAACATTAGAGTTAGAGTATAAGATATTGCTTGAATCTAAAACATTCAAGCGTTCTTGTATTTTCTATTGTAAACAGGGATGTGTATCGATAAATATGGTTTTACAGTGAGCAGTAATCATGTCTGCTTTATACGCAGAAAGCCATGAGTTCGATCCGCACAGAAACATGTTTGCATTATCGGTAACGGCAACATCAATGTTATACGAGGTGCATACGATAAGTTTCCAGGCTTTTTTCGTATGGGCACTTTTATTGATTGTACACACATGAAACTCTAGTCCCCTTTAAAAGTAATCTCCTCCGGCTGCAATGCACTTATACCGTTCTACAACTTCTGGAAGGCCCAATGAAAGTCCTCTTGTGTGAGCATGTCAATGACCTTCGTCACAGCCTCTTTGAAATCCTCAATTGTCTCATAACGACAGCCTCTGAGTTTAGGGAATAACTAAAAGTCACAGGGAGCAACGTCTGGACTATAGGGAGGGAGAGGAACTGTCTTGATGCCCATCTTGGTCAAATAGTCGGTGACAAGGATGGAGTTGTGGACTGGTGTATTGTCCTGGTGGAAATGCCACTAACCCGATTTGAAGAGTGCTGGCCTCTTCCGATGGAATCTCTTCCAGAACTCCCTTAAAACCTCAACATAGTAGCCCTAACCCTAACCGTTTGGCCAATCAACTCTGGTGTATTGACTTCCGAACTCCTACCACAGCTCTCATCATCCCTTGAATCTCTTATGCCACTCAAAAACTGATTCTCGATTCATGCAAGATGCTCCAAAAGCAGTCTGAAGCATTCCATTCGTTTCTATGGCATTTTTCCAAGTTTAAAACAAAATTTTATTGCATATGATTCTTCTAAAGTGTCAGATTGCATTTTTGAAATTCACCAGCTGTGACAATCAGGCTTTGGTAGAGTGTATTCGAATTCCTGTTGTAGCTGTTCATTTGAATTTGAAATCATAAAAATTGGTCAGTCATCTCTTAAGATTTATAGCAATAAGATAGTGAATTTTCAAAAATCTACGACAATTTTAAATGCCCATACTAAAAAAGTCTGGAAACTTATCCTATGTACCTCGTATATATATTTTTTTTCAATCTCAAATTATAAGTGTGAAGTTATCTGATGAGACGAAAAGTATAGTGATATTCTTCGCCGAAATAAATTCATAATGACAATTTAAACTGGTTTCAGTTTTCTTCTAATTGCATTGTATATATATATATGTATGCGCGTGAATTTATGCATACATATATATATGTATAAATACATATATACACATGTGCATTCATATACGCACTCATATATATATATATATATATGTACATATGTAAATACGTATATATACACATATTACATATATGTCGGCATATAAATACAAATATATACATACGTTCATACACACACACACACACACACACACATATATATATATATATATATACACGTGGATATACATACGTATATATATATATATATATACACGCAAAAGTATATATATATATATATATGTGTGTGTGTGTGTGTGTGTGTGTGTGTGTGTGTGTGTGTGTGTGTGTGTGTGTGTGTGTGTGTGTGTATTTGTATATATAGTAGATAGATGGATAGGTATGAATGTGTGCCTATAGATAGATTTGTCAGTCATCTTATAAGATGTATAGCAATAACATACTGAATTTTCAAGAGTCGACGACAATTTTAAATGCCCGTACGAAAAAAAGTGTGGACACTTATCGTATGCACCTCGTATATCTATCCGACCTCCCACCAGATCAGATTTGACACAAAGTCTTTTTATTGTGGAGGCCATGCACGAATCGAAACTCATGAGCAACTGTCAAAAACAACTACAGTGTTAAATATTGCTTAAATCTGCAATTTTAAAGCAGTCCAATATTCTCAACTACAATGGGGGGTCTGTATTGACAAATAAGCTTTCACGAATCGCACTCAAATTGTGTAGTAGTTATCACGTCTGTCTTATACGCAAAAGTTCGTGAGTTTGATCCTCACCGAAATCTGTTTCTATTTTGGCAACAGCCACATAAATGTCAGAGTGTAAAATAATGCTTAAATTTGCAAAGTTAAAGCAATCCTATATTCTTAACTGTAATCGGGAATGTCTATCGACGAGTACGGTTTGACGAATCGCATGGTGTAGTGGTTATCAAGTCTAATTTACACACAGAAGATCGTGAATTTGATCCTCGCCTAAATCTGATTGTATTTTGATAACCACAACATAAATGTCACAGTGTTAAATATTACTTGAATCTGCAACTTAAAGGCAATCCTAATTTCTCTTCACTAATCGGGAGTTTGTTAAAGCAATCTTTTATTCTCTTCTGTAATCGGGAATGTGTCGCAGTGTTAAATATTACTTGAATCTGCAACGTTAAACCAATCTTTAACTATCAATTCTAATGTAGGGAATGTGTATTGACAAATATAGAGGGTGTCCTCGTGGTGTAATGGTTAAAGCGATGGACTGCGGATTCGTCGTACGCAAGTCAGTACTCCAGTCGCGCTATTACATTCACTTTCAAGCAAATACCCTTGGGAAAGGTATGAACCCTCTTATCCTCCCAGCTATGGGTTAAATAGTACCAGTACTGTTCTTCTAGGAGAATGGCTTTGGCATTAGATAACCTATAAAGGTTGATATGCCACCAAACCAAACCATGACAAATATATTTTGACGTGTTGCGGTAATCTAGTTCCGTAATGCACCGATTATAACATGTGTTCTACACCCAGATGCCTTTGTGGTGTAATGGATACCGACTTAAGACATGGACACAGCGATCCAAGTTCAAGTCCTAGACGAGTCTGTTTGTATTTCACATACCGTTAATATTTTTGGGGCGAGTTATGAATCCAATTATTTTCCCTTGAGAGATGGGTAAATAATAGGACAGATTGGAGTCTTCGATCTTGGTATGGAAACCAATCTGAGAGAAGGAAAACTCTGAAAGGAAACCAGTTAAACTCCACTTAAAATTGATCTTGTGTTACATCCTGTTCGTGCAGAGGAGGAGGTCGGTGAATATATATATATCCGCAGACATGCATGAGTTCGATCCTTGCCGAAACCTGTTTCCATTTTGGCAACCGCAAGATAAATGTTGCTAAGTTAAATATTACTTGAATCTGCAATGATAAAGCAATCTTTAATTATCTGCTGAAATCGAGAAAATCAATTGACAAATAATGTTAAGGAGACACAGTAACGTCGTGGTGTCGTTATCAAGTCCGCTTTATATGCAGAAGCATCCGAGTTCGATCCTTGCCGAAACCTGTCTCCATTACGTCAACGGTGACATAGATGTTGCAATGTTAAACATATCTTGAATCTGCAACATTAAAGCAATCTTTAATTATTTGCGCTTATTGGGATACTTTATTTACAAATGTATTTTTCCATTTTTCTTTCTTCTGGTCTAGTGTGTATCACGTCTGCTTTACTGGTAGCCAGTTTTGAGTTCGAGCTGCGCCGAAATCTGCTTGCATTTTTGGAAGCTATACCAATTGCCGTTTTAATAATATCTCTAATCGGCAATTTTCAAATGTGATATATCATATTCCGTATATCAGCTTCTGTAGTCTAGTTGCTACTCTGTCATCCGTTATGTCGTATGTTTTTGTTATTCAATATAAAATCTTTAAAAAATGAATATGGCTGATATGGTGAAATATTAGAGTGAGAAATTGTTTTTCTTCACTTTTTGAGTGCGGACGATATCTTAGTATGGAACTATTTACCAACCCCTCCGCTCGGGCAGGATATGACACAAGGTCAATTTTTAATCTTAGCATGGATGTCCGTAAGACTTATAAATATACCACTTGTGGGAAGTAATTCTTTCGATAATTAAATGCTTAATTAAATGTTTGTCTCTTTTATTTAGTTCAGAAGATATTCCGTTTGGGGGATATCAAACTAAATATACTCAAATAATTCTAACCCTTTTGATCTCAATTGTTACTGTTGAGTCATAGCGTATAAACTATAAGTAACCAATCGAAAATAGTTTTATTTCTGAATTTATATCATTAGGTACATAATATTAAAAACAAGAAAGGTCCCAGTACTGATCCCTGATGAACACCGGTGGGTATATTCTGTGTTTCAGAATTATTGTTACCAATTTTTACTTTGATAGTTCAATCTGTCAAAAATATCTTGGAGGATGTCCTCGTGGTGTAATGGTCAAAGCGATGGACTACGGAATCCTAGTAAGCGATTTCGTACTCCAATCGCGCTATTACGTTCACTTTCGGGTAAATACCATTGGGAAAGGTATGAACCCGCCTTATCCCCCCCCGCTGTGAGTTAAATAGTACCACGACTGTTCTTCATGGAGAATAGCTTTGGCATTAGATAACCTACAAAGGTTGATATGCCATCAAACAAAGAAACCAAACCAATCAAAAATATCTTACAATATTTACCTTTTTTTTCTTTTGATTCATAAACGATAATGAGATACCTATCATATGTCATCATAAAATCCAAATACATTATATCCACATTTTCCTCTTCTATCAAATATTTATCAATAATATCAATACTTTCCAAAATATTAGATAATGTTGGTTTATCATTGACAAAACCATGTTGATTACAATTTATATTTTCCCTATAAAATCTAATGTGATTTCTAATCAATTTTTCAAAAACCTTACTCAAGGTGCATGTCAGAGAAACAAGTCGGTAATTACTTTTTAAAAGTAACGAACCTCTATGAAAGTAAAGTTGGCGACCCTCGTCAAGTGCGACTCTAAAGCTGCCTTTTCAATAGCAACTACATCGAGGTGTAAGGAAAGTCACAACTCTTTTCCCTTGATTGCTCCACTTTACCCTTAATACGTACCTTATAATGTTGAGTGTTAAGTAAGGCGTCATCAAATACCATTTTTTGAGTCTTTGGTATGACTCGACCTAGGATTGAATCCCAGACCATTGACGAACACTCTACTCATTAAGCCAATGGCCCGGTTGAACCTCTGTGTAGTTGTATCAAAATTGATGTTTTCCAAAAATGTAGAATCAGTTCTATACATTTATCATTCAATTTATTTATTACATTGATAAAGCTTTCATTTGGTGGTAAATGTTTTAATATCTTAGGTGGTATTTCATCAGAAACTAAACATTTGACAGAAACGGTTTACATGCTAAAAACATAACGCGGTGCCAGTGGTGTAATAGTTATCGTCGTAGGAAGTGGACACAGCGACACGAGTTCGACTCCTGGTCGAGGCTGGTTGTACTTCACATAACCCTTGGGAAAGGTATGAGTCCAATTATTCTATCTCTAGCTATAGATAAATAGTAGGGCAAACTAAGCTCTTTAACCTTGGTATGATAGCTAGTCTAAAAGAAGGAAAACTCTGAATTTAAACCTACTGAACCCTGCTAAAAGTTGGCCATGTGTCACATCCAGCTTGTGAGGAGGGGTTGATAAATATATACATAATGTTAGATGAAGGTAAGGGGGGTTGTAGAGGGGTAACTAGACAGAAAATTTTAATAAATCTATTTCACATTTTGGATTTATGTTTTAAATATAGTTGTTTAGATTCCCGCTCAAAAAGCGCGTTTTCCATGCGTACCTAATTTATTATCGAGTGGTATTCGATATCTATTCGATGCAAGTGAAAATTCCCAAAATATACCGAGAATTTTAATGGAGTCTGAGAACTGCGAGTACGTTCCTTTATTTAGAACCTCTGATCGTGTCAATTTGTATACGTGATTATTTACTATAACCCCAATCTATTAGCTGTAAGTTTTATAGTTGTAAAAATTAAAATAGATATTCAAGGCGTTGCAATTTTACTATATATATATATATATATATATATATATATATATATATATATATATATATATATATATATATATATATATATATATATTCTCAATATATCTACATACAAGTGGAGACTACCAACACACACACACACACACACACACACATATATATATATATATATATACGTGTGTGTGTGTGTGTGTGTGTGTACATCTATTTGGTTTTTTCGGTGTCGAATAAACTCTTTGCTTTCCTAAAAAAGAAAGAAAGGCTAGATGAAAGAAAGAAAGAAAGAAAGAAGAGTGATAAATAACGAACGTACACACAAGTGTGTGTGTGTGTGTGTGTGTGTGTGTGTGTGTGTGTGTGTGTGTGTGTGTGTGTGTGTGTGTGTGTGTGTGGAGAGAAAGAGAGAGCAGCTTTAAGTAAATTTTCGTGATATAAGCTTACCCCTTTTGAGATGTTTGTCTACCCCAAGGGAAGACATGGAATCGCTTTCTCCCGCGCCTATTCGGTTTGACGGACCTAGATAACGAAAAATAACGCGAGACTTAGACATTAATCAAGACGCCATTTTGAAAGAGATAATCTCGTTTAATAGATTTTTCTCTCGCTTTTTTTTTTCTTTATTTTTACCGAGTGGGAAGTGGTTGGTTTCATTTACTCTTTTTTCCTGTTCTTGATTTTAATTTACTTCCATATTTATCAGTTTGGGGGAATCTGCGTGGACCTTAATGTAAAAGACTTTTAAATCCTTGACTTCACTAAGATATGTGTAAAAAGTAACAAACACAAGGGTTTAATCTTAACTTTTAGAAGTCTTCTGTAAATCGGGCACAAAAATTTCTGAAAGAAAATCATCAAAAAAGAAAGAAAAAAAAGGAAACATTTGATAACCGAAAAATATCTTCTGGATTATTCGTTTTATTTCTACAATTACTCTGGCATGAGCAGAATTATTAGAATTAGATAGGAATGATTGATATCATATAACTGATTGTAAAAAAATCTCTTATGAAACAACAGCAAAGTTAATTCAAACGTACAATGTGTCGGATTCCTTAAACTCTTGACATTGAATAGCCCTAGACAGGTTGACATGCCGATAAAATCAATCAATCAATCAATCAATCAATCAACCACGTTCAGGATACGACGCATGGTCAATTTTTGAAACGGAGAAAAGTCGGTTTAATTTCAGAGTTTTCTTTCTTCTAGATTGGTTGCCTTACAAAGACTGCCCTTCTGCTTGCCCATACATGGGAGGGAAGAGGTGGATTCATGTCTTTCTCAAACGCATTAGTGCGAAGTGAAAAACAAACAACTTCGTCCAGGAATTGAACGCGGGTCACCGATTCCATTTCCTACGACGATAACCGTTACGCCCCAAGTGCTTTTCTCTTTATAACAGAAATGAAAATCCAAGTGAGTTACAATACAAATTTTAAAAATGATAATAGTGAGAATAATGTGTTCGAACTGAACGTTACTTTTTGATCATTCAAATCTCCGGTTGCCCAGCTGTAGAATATACCGACTGCTTCTCTACAGAGAGATAAGCCCCCACCCCAACGATTGTCCTACTATATGACACTAAACAATCTGATGGTGTGGTTCCAGTAATATAGGAGCTTTGTGGAATGCGGAGCACCCCTTCATTGTTATTGCTCCCAGGTCCACTCTGGCCTGGAATGTTAGCACCAGATAGGGTACTATCTATGGGTTAAATAGAACTAAACTGCATACTTATGCTAAACGGAGTTGTTTGAATTAGAACTGTTTGACTAAACTGAATAACTTGAAATAGAAATATTTTTGACAATTAAACTGTGTACTTACATTGAAACTGCGTACGTATGCTTAACTGAATCGTTTGATATGGAATTGTTTTTGACATTGAATCTGTACTTACGCTAAACTGATTTGTTTATCATAGAACTGTTTTGACATTTAACTGTGTGTAAACAAAATCTATCCTTATACTAAACTGAATTGCTTGAATTAGAACTGTTTGACTAAACTGAATAGCTTGAAATAGAAATGTTTTGACAATTAAACTGTGTACTCATGCTAAACTCAATTGTTTCAAGTAGAACTGATTATTTGTATAAAAATGGGTTTGGCATTAGATAACTTACAAGGGTTGATATGCCATAAAACCCAACCAACCAACCAAATTCCCGATATAACGGAAACTACTATGAAATGCTACTTAGAATCATTCACACGTTCCTGAATGAAAATTTCAATATCACTATAGGTCTATGTGACTATGAGAAACAACATGTTTACGAGACGTCTAGTTTTGTAAAAAAAATTCTAATTATATATATATATAGTCATCCACAGACAGATCTGTTTCGTTCTCTCAGAACTTATCAGTGTGGCTAGACATACTAGCTTCCCGTAGCTGGGATCGAAATATACGTTATATTTCTATATGCATCTCTCTCTCTCTCTCTCTCTCTATATATATATATATATATATATATATATATATATATAAAATTCCTTGTACCTCTTCCTCAGTTCCTTATTTACTCACCTCTCTCTCTCTCTCTCTCTCTCTCTCTCTCTCTCTCTCTCTCCCTCTCCCCCCCAAAAAAATTTTTTTTAATCAGTTGTTAGTTGTCGTACATGAATATTTTTTAGGCAAATAATATTTCTTGTTAATGTAGAATATTGTGTAAGACAAAAATGCCAAATACATTTCTGAGTAGATAAAAGATGTATGAAATATATGTATGATTACCTATGAAATATAGATGTCAATTTTATTAATCGAGTGATCGATTGTGGGATTGAAATAACTACTGCGATTATTCTTGAAAGTATCCACATCAAATGAAAGAAGAAAATATTCAGGAAGAAGAAGAATCACCACCATCATCATCATCATTATCACCACCACCACCACCACCACCATCATCATCATCATCATCACCACTATCATCATCATCATCATCATCATCAAATAAACGAGAAAGAAAGAAGTTAGAGATGCAAAGAAAGAAGGAATTTCATGTTCAAGAAAGAAAAAGCAAAGAAATCTAAAAGTAACAAAAAAAAATCATTCAAATTGTATGGATGGCTAAATAGAAAATCGTTGACTTTAATTTTCTGACCGAATTTTTTATTGTTTTTCTACTTGTTGTTTCCTGTTTGGTCTTGTTTTTGTTGTTTTTTGTTTTTGTTTTTGTTCGGTTTTTTTTTTTTTTTTTTGATTTTGGCTTCATCGTTCTGTTTTGTTTTTGTTTTTATTTTTGTCATTTTTTTTTTTTTTTTTTTACTGTTACTCAAGTTTTTCCCTTTTATTCACTTTCTTATTAATTTTTTTAATTCCTGTTTCACAACTATTTATTTATTTATTTATTCATTCATTGGCATCTTGATTCCCTGCCGCCAAAAATGGTACCCAACGGAGGTTTGGCATCTAAGACAACCAGGAGAAAAAGGAAGAGGAAAGGCCCCCTTGTGGCACCGTGTCGACTATTTATGATGAAGAGCTGTCATGGCGGCTACAGACGACTAACGTGTCGGCGTTTAACTGAAAGCCTTTCCCCACTTGGTCTCCGATTACTAATAATGGCCTTTAAATTTATGTTTGATAATTGCTGACGGCATTTATCTTCCAAATGTTCTTGCTTCTTCGCTTTGCCTGCGTGAAGTTAAACAACAAAAAATAGATTCA
The DNA here is from genome assembly GCA_963585895.1 of Sepioteuthis lessoniana. Classification (NCBI taxonomy): domain Eukaryota; kingdom Metazoa; phylum Mollusca; class Cephalopoda; order Myopsida; family Loliginidae; genus Sepioteuthis; species Sepioteuthis lessoniana. Next base: position 48,353 of record CAUZXS010004635.1, read on the forward strand.
GATTTTGACCAATTTTAAACAGATGAATATTTATCAGAAGTGGTGCGTGACAGATGTGATTTTCATACACGAGTGATTTAAATTAGAAACTAAATTTTATCCTTTTAAACTTTCTTCCATACAACGGTTTCGAGTTTTATTCCAATCTTTCGGTGGGTCTAATTACGCTTCTCTAATTTTTAGAATCCGAAATATAGCGGCTTTAATTTATATATCCTTACTTTTAGATGAAGCATCGTCAGTCAGTATATACGAGGGTCATGTAATAAATAGGGCGAATTTTGCCTTGGGAGTTGGCCATAATAAGCAATATGTTTTTTCAACGGAGGAAGAAGAGTCCGTAGCGTAATGGCTAGAATGTCGGACTGCAGCCTCGACGTAAGCGAGTTTGATCCCCAGTTGCGCTATTACGTTTAATTTCGGACGAATATCTTTGGGGAGAAATATGTACTTCTTTATCCTCTCATCTATAACTTTGGCATTAAATAACCCAAGAAGGTTGATATGCAAAAGAACAAAGCACTGTTTACAGTTGTACCCTTGTCATGGAAATTAGTAGTAATGCCCCGGAAGACTGTTAGTATCACCTTTTTTACAAACCACTACGCAGAGAACTTTTTCCTTTACCGGAGAGTCACTGTAGTTCCGTTCCATGGACTGTCTTTTCCTATCAGACTCGTAACAAAACCTTGTTTGTCCCATTTGCAAACTTTTTTTTTTCTAAGACCTGCTTCTCTGCACGCTGCATATTCTTCTGTAAATTTTATTCGGTTTGCCGCAGAAACATTTCATGTGATGTCCCCATTCAAGCTGAGAGCAATCAGTTTGATATGCAGCCATTTTGAATAGCCTGAAAACAAATGGCTTTTTTTGTTTTTAGATTTAAAATATTTTTTGCTATAAACCATTTGTAAACAATAAAGTAAAAAATTATTTTGAAAAAACTTTCTTCTTTTAAAAAACATTACTCTAATTCATTGAATAACTATCGTAATTATATATATATATATATATATATATATATATATATATATAATGAAAATTTGCATTACATTTATATATATATATATATATATATATATATGTATATATATATATATATGTAGTTATTAATATATATACATATATATGTATATAGGTAATGTTAAATATATATATATATTATATATGTTATATATAATACTGTATATATATATAATATTATAAATATATATAAAATTACTTTTATATAAATCAACTTTCATATATATTAAATGCATGACGATCATATATATTATATAACTATTCTTATTCTAAATAACTATTATTATTTAACAACTATTATTATATAATCCTTATAAATAACAACTATTATTTATACATATGTAATATTGCGCATACATATAAAACGTATATATATATATTATAAATGTATATAGAATTACTTTTATATAAAACAACTTCCATATATATATTAAATATATCATCATCATCATCATGTCGTGCCGCTAGCACGGATATCCCTTACCCTCTCTCGCCACTTTTCCCTATCGTTCATCGCCTCTAGCCGGTCTTCAGGGCTACATCCCGTATCCTCACAGAGCTGCTGTATGTAGGTTCGAGCTGGTCGTCCTGCTTTTGCTCGGCCATATGTGGGGTCCATAGGAGTACATCATTTATGAGCTCGTCCCTGCTTCTCCAGCAGTGTCCTGCGTGTCTTGTTAGTCTAACTTGGATAGTTTTCATGATGGGGGGTAGGTGGCCGTATAGTTGGTGCCATGTGGGGCGTTGCCGCTAGGTCTTGTTCATTATTGCTCGCAACATTCTTTTGTAATTGCCGTATAGCTTCTTCTCCAGACGTTTTGTCAGCGTCCAAGTAGTGCATCCATACAGCAGTATCGACACGACCGCTGCCTGGAAGAAACTGCGTTTCATTTTATCGGTCAGGTCTGATTTCCTTATGATCGATAGCCTATCGATAGCTATCCATGCCTTCGTTAGCCGCGTGTCGATGTCTTTTTTGGTTGATGATACACTGCTTCCTAGGTAGGTGAATTTGTCTGCCAGTTTCAGAGAGGTTTCGTCTAGTGTGGAAATGTCACCTGTTTGATTATAGCACAAAACTGAATATATAATATTGAATATATAACTATTATATATATATCATATATTCAACAATTTTTACTTAAAATAACTTATCGTATATACTTACGTAAAATCACACACACACACACATATATATATATATATATATAATTTTTATAAATACATTAGATATATGACCTGAGTGTTCGGGGTTCAATCCCAGGTCGAGTCCTACCAAAGACTCAAAAAATAGCACTTGATACCTCCTTGCCTAACACTCTGCATTATAAGGTACGTATCAAGGGTAAACTTGAGCAATCCAGAGAAAGGAGTAGCACCCTCCCTTATATCTCGGTGTTGTAGCTATTGAAAAAGGAGCCTTCTGGTCGTCCTCAACTACGGTCGCCAACTTTACTTACATTTCAAATGCTTACAGAATAAAAACAATTACAAGACCAAAGTGAATCTCTAACGATCTCTGACATACATCGTTCCGTGTTATTGTAGAAATAGAAATCCGAAGGAATTGGATAAAAGAATTTTATGAAGTAAAAATAGAAATAGTGATATTAATAATATTCTAGCTGATTGATAACTAAACAGCAATAGACCAAATATATTGGTTCAGGACTATTAAAATTGAAACGTATCTTCTAATTGAAAAGCCAGTACCAAAAGATAATGATATATCAGCCGGAGAAGATAAGTCAGGGCAAAGACCTGGAAATAGAAATTGAAAAAATATGGCACCTTGAAACTACCACCATGCCAGTAATAGTGGGAGGCCTAGTTATTATCAAGAAAGGGAAGAATAAACGCATTAACAAGATACCTGATAGTCCCAGTCTATATGAAATGCAAAAAAAAATGCACTTTGCGGAACTGCTCATCTCCGAAGGAGAGTACTACCAATGTGACTGGAAAATATCACCCAAACGAGGCAGCAAAAATGTAACCACGTATAATCACTACTTTCCCTCAAGCTAGGTCTAGGGTAAAGACCCGGTGAAGGATTGTAAGAAACCGAAATAAAACTGAAAATTGAATAATAATAATAATAATAATAATAATAATAATAATAATAATAATAGGAAGAGGACTTGCCAACATTGAAGACAGCATTGACGCATCGATACAACGATTCAAAGACTATATACAAAAACGTGAAGAAGGACTCATTACAGCTACCAGAAACGAAACTGAGAACACGATGAACAACAGAATGACAATAACTAGGAAACAAAAATGGGAAGGAAAACAACTCTAAGGGCGGTTTAAACGACTAATAAATAATATCTCACACGACAAAACTTGGACACGGCTAAGAAAAGGAAACTTTAAGAGAGAAAAACAGAATCTCTCCTAATAGCAGCACCAGACAACGCCATAAGAACCAATCATATTAAAGCGAGAATAGATAAGACTCAACAAAATAGCAAATGCAGGATATGTGGTGACAGAGATGAAACCATCAATCATATAATAGGTGAATGCAGCAAATTAGCACAGCGGGAGTATAAGGCGAGACACAACTGGGTCGGTAAGGTGATTCACTGGGAAATGTGTAAGAAATTTAAATTCGACCATACTAACAAATGGTATATGCACAAACCAGCACATGTCCTAGAAAATGCCATGCATAAACACCTATGGGACTTTAACATACAAACGGATCACCTAATCCCGGCCAGAAGACCAGACTTAATAATAATCAACAAAAAAAAAAGAAAACTTACAAAATAGTCAACTTTGCTGTCCCGGCAAACCACAGAATAAAACTGCTAGGGAATTGTAAAAAAAACTGTGGAACATGCAGGTGACAATTATACCAATTGTAATTGGTGCGTTTGGAACAGTAACTAAAGGATTACTAAAGGGACTAGAAGACTTGGAAGTTGGCGGACGAGTGGAGACCATCCAAACGACAGCATTATTGGGAACTGCCAGAATACTAAGAAGAGTCCTGGATACTTGAGGAGACTTGCTGTCACTCAGACTCCAGTGAAAAACCATCGGCTAACGCTGGTGTGAAAAGCTCTAATGAGTGAATAATAATAATAATAATAATAGTGTAGCATGACTTTTTCGATGAGTCAAAGTTTTTCAATATTTTGGTAACGTGAGTCACAATTCGGCAGCTCTGGTTCCTTTTGCTAAGGTGGTGAAGTTAACCAACCACACTGGATTCTTGATATGCCTTGCTCGCCCGATACTCTCTGCGAGATACTCACTGGATCTGCCTCTCTGTCTTTGACCACGGCCTCGGAATCAACACTTTTGCTGGGGTGGTGAAGGTGATCAACTGTACTGGATGAGATGCCAAGCTTGCAAGATAACATCGCCGGATTTGCCTTTCTGATTAAGAGTACGGCCTCGAAATCTACGATTTTAGACTTACATGACCTTGCATAATCGTCGGGATTCTTGTTACTGCAATTTCACCTTTTGTACAACAAATGTTTTCGTTGCTTCCGTGATATTATGACCCAGTTTGAACTTATAAAGCATAAGTTCCTGAATTAGACTACGTTGCACGTTCATCTGAGTAGCTTTCAAATCAGACACTGAGTGAAACAATATTCAACGTGTCAGCGGACTAGCTACCACAATACTACCAACCACACTGGTTACCTACCACGGCTTGAATTATTTCAGTCATGTGATGTAAGCACCACAAACCAGTTTTGACTCGTCCTCATCTATCTATTTGCCCAGTCGGCTGAGGCTGTAGAATACACCGACTGCTTCTCTGCAGAGGGGTAAGACCCCCCCCCAACGAGTGTCCTGGATATGACACTAAACTATCTGATGGTGAGGTTCCAGCAGTGCTGGAGCTTTGGGGAATGCGGAGTACCCCTTCATTGCCATCGCTCCCAGGTCCACTCTGGCCCGGAGTGGTAGCACCTGATAGGGCCCTATCTATGGGTTAAATAGAACTAACAGCATACTTATGCTAAAATGAATTGAGTAAACTGAATAGCTTGAAATAGAAACGTTTTTGACTATTAAACTGTACTTATACTTAAACTGTATGCTTATGCTTAACTGAATTATTTGAAATAGAACTGTTTTTCGACATTAAAACTGTATTTACACTTAACTGAATTATTACATATAACTGCTTGAATAGTTTGAAATGGAAATGTTTTGACAATTAAACTGTGTACTTATGCTAAACTGAACTGTTTTCAATAGGACAGATTATTTACATAAAAATGGATTTGGCGTTAAATAACCTACAAAGGTTGATATGCCATAAAACAAAACAAACCAACCAATCATCTATCTATCTTTTTTATTTATACAATAATTTACTTAGATCAGTTTCCGGGAGGAAGAGTGAAATCAAAAGAACTGATGTCTACGGGTTGTGAAATTCACTCGCAATGACCTAAGTCGAAACAGTTATAGATATGAGAATTAAAAAAATACAAAAGTTCTATTCAGCATTCGCGAGATTTTACCGATGAATGTGGCTGTAGAATACAAAAAACTGAATTCCGATAAAGAGTCTCTGTTCGACATTCTCTCAGAAAGACACTGATCGTGACCAGTAAAGGAAAGAGTACAACGTCCCTCAGTGGATCAAATGAATAGGTTCCGTTTCACACAGGTTTGAAAAGGCACTGGACGTGTCATGTATAAAACTTGTTGGATTATTTGCGACGCTATTTTACAACTGCCTCAAAAAAAAAAAACAATTGTCGTTACACTTTTATTTTAAAGTGTAAGTTTAATTCATAAGAATGAAAAATATTTACGAATTTAAACACACACACACACACACACTTAGATTTATGGTCATCATCGTAACAAATGGAGCCGGCGACCCGAGTTCAAATCCTAGGATGTTTGTGTTTCACTTGGCACTTGGGAAAGGCATGAATCCATCTCTTCTCCCTCCAGCTATAGTAAGGATAAATAAGAAGACAAATTGGGTTCTTTAGCCCAGATAAGGCAAGCAGTGTAGGAGAAGGAAAACCCTGAATTTAAACCTACTGAGTTCCGCTAAAACATTGACCTTGTGTCACATCCTGACGAAAAGGTTGGGTAAATACGTACACACTAAATACACCACATATATATATATATATATACACACATACACTCGCACACACACACATACAGCCATAAAAACATACAAAAACATTCCCTACATACATAGATTCTGCACACATGTTGCACAGACATATATACGCAGCTACCACACCTCAACATGTTTTTAAAAAATTATCAAGAGTTTAGTAATAGATAATGCCTAATAATATCTGTTTTGTTTTATAATTTTCCATTAAAAATGAGAAAATCATGATATTTTTGGTTTAGAAGAAAATCCATTATATAAAAAAATGATTGGTATGAAGTTATAAGGCATTTATAAAAGGGACTATATATATATATATATATATATATATATGATCGTATGGAAATCAGACCTGACCGATAAAATGAAACGCAGTTCCTTCCAGGCAGCGGTCGCATCGATACTGCTATATGGATGCAATATGGACTCTAACAAAACGGCTGGAGAAGAAGCTAGACGGCAATTACACAAGAATGCTGCGAGCAATATTGAATATGTCCTGGCGGCAACACCCCACAAGACACCAACTGTACGGCCACCTGCCTCCTATCACGAAAACTATTCAAGTTAGACGAACCAGACATGCAGGACACTGCTGGAGAAGCAGGGATGAACTCATAAGTGATGTACTCCTATGGACCCCCACACATGGCCGTGCAAAAGCAGGACAACCAGTACGAACATACATTCAGCAACTATGTGAGGATACGGGATGTAGTCCAGAAGACCTGCCTGAGGCGATGAACGATAGGGAAAATTGGCGAGAGAGGGTCAGGGATATCCATGCTACCAGCACGACATGATGATATTTGTCAATCTTTTCATTTTATTTTATTTTCACGGGATGTTGTCCTGAAGACCTGCCTAGGGCGATGAACGATAGGGAAAATTGGCGAGAGAGGGTCAGGGATATCCGTGCTACCAGTACGACATGATGATGATGATGATGATATGATCGTATGTAGCCTGATATACTTATTAGCTGAATTTCGATCCCAAAATTTCACAGTATAATGTTTGATTCAAGGGATTAATTGGAAAACTTAAATTGCATTGACAAATAGTCTCTCTCTCTCTCTCTCTCTCTCTCTCTCTCTCTCTCTCTCTCTCTCTCTCTCTCTCTCTCTCTAACGAACTATCTATCTGTTGTTTTCTATCAAATCTCCATTTCTCCCTCCCTCAACTCCTTTCCAAAATCCTGCTAAAAACAAAACGGTTGTACAACCAAGGTTAAAGAACTCAGTCTGCCCAACTATTTACCTATAGACTGGAAAGAGGGGAGCAGAAAGATTCATACTTTTCTAATGGCATTAACCTGAATTGAAACACAAACAATATCATCCAGGATTTGAACTGGAATTGTCGATTCCATTTCCCACAACAATAACAGTTAAACTAAACGTTCGTAGGTAGGATAAGAATATTTCTGTGAATGTGTGTGTGTATGTTTGTGTATGTGTTTGTGTGTCGACGAACAAGTGTGTGTGTGTGTATGTGTGTGTGATGACAATAACTTTTAAGCTAAACGAGCCTCAGTACGCATGTATGAGAGGAATGTTTCTCGATGTGCGTGTGAGAGTTTGTGTGTGAGAGTGTATATGTTTGTGTCTGTCTGTGTGTGTGTTTTTGTGTTTGTCTGCATGTGTATGTGTTAGTACATGTGTGTGTGAGTGTGTGTTTGTGGATGTGTGTGTGATGACAATAACTTTTTTTAACTAAATGAGTCTCATTCTGTATATATGAGAGGAATGTGTGTGTGTGTGTGTGTGTGTGTGTGTGTGTGTGTGTGTGTGCGCGCACACGCGCATGTTTTTGTATTTCGTTTTACTATGTGTCAGATAATTCATTAAATGCATGGGTATACGAATAAAAGAGAGGGTGAAAATTCTGGATTTGGGGCAAATAGAGAAAGCACATCTACTCGTGTATGCGTATGTGAAGACTAAGAAAAAAATGGCGTCAGAGTGTGTCAACCTCAACATTTACGAAAGGAGTGAAAGGATAGATGACGGAAAAAGAAATAGTTTAAACGTATATTTATTCAAAAAAAGAAAATGATATATTATTGGAATGGCAAAAAGAATTCTGTGTAGCTATCTCTCCTGGACAGATTACAGGAAATTGCCAAGTCTCGGACCCCGACAGCTTCTCGCGATAAAAAAAAATCATAACAACATTCAAAATGGATAAGAACGCCGTATATCAGAATAAGGGCTTCCCAAGATGCAAAGTGATTCATCTATGGCAGGCCAAGATTAGACGTGATCACGAGCTTCGACTCTTTACGAACGCAGAGCCACCTAGCGGCAAAAACCGTCCAACTATTCGTCATTCGTATATCAACGAACTTCCCTTTTGAACAGTGCATTTTTCAATATTCTAACTCGCTATCTTACACGTCTGTCTGAATTATAAATCGGATTTTATAACCCTTAATACGAAATGGCCCGGGAGATCTGGGTTCAATCCCAGGTCGAGTCATACCAAAGACTCAAAAAATGGTACTTGATGCTATCTTGATTAACACTCAGCATTATAAGGTACATATCAAGGGTAAAGTGGAGCAATCCAGGGAAAGGAGTAGTGCCCTCCCCTGCACCTCGGTGTAGTAAGCTATCGAAAAGGGAGCCTTCGGGTTACCCTCGACTAAAGGGAGACAACTTTAATACGAAATATATTATTGGTCGCTTTTCGTGGCTTGGTGTGCTTTGTAACTAGATAGGCGCCAATACTCTCTCTCTATCTCTCTCTCTCTCTCTCTCTCTCTCTCTCTCCTACTTAAATCTCCTCTCACCACAGAGTCAATTCTTTCTCTTATTTAATTTTTCTTTCCTTTTAATCTATTCTCACATAACTTTCTTCTTTCTAGCCTAGTCGGCTACGGCTGCAGAATACACCGACTGCATCTCTGAAGAAGGGTAAGACTCCCCCAATGAGTGTCCTAGATATGACACTAAAAAATCTAATGGTGAGGCTACAGTAATGCAGGAGCCATGAGAAATGCAGAGTACCTCTTTACAGCCATTGCTCACAGGACCACTCTGGCCCGGAATGGTAGGACCTGGAAGAGTCCTATCAATGGGTTAATTAGAACTGTTTGACATTTAAACTGTGTACTTATGCGAAACTGAATTGTTTAAAATAGAACTGTTTACTCATTTAAGTGTGTGTAAACAAATGACTAATGTTTAATTGAATTGTTAATGATACATAGCAATACTTGAAACCATTTAACTTTGTTGACATGCTAGACTGATTTGTTTGAAATAGAACCTTGATCGTTTAACAGTGTGTAAACAAAAAAAAACTGTGCTTATTATATTTACCCAACCCCTCCGCTCGGGCAGGAGATGACACAAGGTCAATTTTTAAGCGGAGTTTAACATCTTTGAATTCAGAGTTTTCCTTCTCCTAGACTAGTTGCCTCACCAAAGCTGAAGAACCTAGTCTATCCTACTATTTACCGATAGCTGGAGGGAGAATAATCGGATTCATACCTTTCCCAAGGGTATTAGTGCTATGGGAAATGCAACCAATCTCGTCCAGGATTTGAACTCGTGTCGCCGTGTACATTTCCCGCGACGATAACCATTACACCACGGGCACCTCCTAAAAAAAAAACTGTGCTTATGCTAAATTGAATTGTTTGAAATAGAACCAATGACATTTAAACTGTACTTACGCTGAAATGAATTGTTTAAAATAGAACTGTTTTTAAATTTAACGGTGTAAAGAAAAAACTGTGTTTAAACAAATGACTGTGCAAACAAAAAACTGTACTTATGCTAAACTGAATTGTTTTAAATTAAGTGAAAACATTTAACTGCGTGTAAAAAAAAATGAGCTCAGGTTTGTTTAGTGATGCTCCCTGCAAAGGGTGCTTAGAAATCATATATTTGATATATGTGTAATGAATAACCCGAGGCGAATAAACTTAGGAAAGCTTTATACAACTAACCGCAAAAAAAGAATTAAGCGAGCGAATTTTATAAGCATTTCTGAAGTCTGTCAATTACACCAAACAGGGGGGGCAGTATGTATAAAAAAGATTTGGCATAAAATGACCAACAATGGTTGTTATGCCATAAAACCAAACTAAACCAATCAAATGCTTTCTTTCTTTGTTCTGTTTAATCGTATAATTTGAAACGATTCCAGTCGACCGATGCTCCTGCGTTTTCAACATGCCTAATGCTAATATCTCGAAAGCCATAAACAAGTAAACAATCCCTTCATTTATGACAGGAACGATGCCTGTTATAATTTAAAAAATGAGTCGAGCAATATACATATATATATATATATATATATATATATATATATTAAATAATAGCCCTTACGGTAAAAAAAAACCTGGCAAGGGATTTGAAGATGAAAATATACAATGAATCACTGTCAAGGGGAAAAAATATATATTGGAAAAAAAAGAAAAGGCCAACCCTGTCATACCAATTGAAAAAAAAACAAGACATGCAATTGGTTGGTCAAAAGAAAAAACACCGTTCAGGCTGCTAAACTACAATGCAAATAAAGTGCTCAATACTGAGTCGAGCAAAATAGTATCGATAATTACTTAGTGAGTCAGTAACTAACCTACGATAGTTTCACCTAAGCAGCTCATCGGGGTACCTAATCCCGACTATATGTATATATTACACTCACAACTAGACCAATTTTAATCATTTTTTAAATAAAATCAACTAACTGGTTTCGGTCCTCCCTGATCATATTTGAATCGTGGACAACGATTAAGAAGGACAAGGGATAGAGACTGTGTAATAAAGAAGAGAAAAAAATGAAAGTTGACTAGAAAGTGGGGGGCAAATTAAATAGTTATCAAATTCAAACCCGATAAACCCGTTGGTTGATTTTTTTTTAATTATTAACATTGGTCTACTTGTGAGTGTAATAAGATTTTGTACCCCCCATAAAATATTCAAATATATATATATATATAGTAGGTTACTTGCTGACTCACGAAATAATTTTTGTCACTATATATATATATATATATAAACTCTATCCTGTGCTTGCCCAGTCGGCTGAGGATGTAGAATACACCGACTGCATCTCTGCAGAGGGGTAAGACACTCACCCCAGAATTAGTGTCCTAGATATGACAATAAACAATATGATGGTGAGGCTCCAGTAATGTTGGAACTTTGGGGAATGCAGAGTACCCCTTCATTACTCTTGCTCCCAGATCCACTCTGGCCGGAGTGGTAATACCTGATAGGGTTCTACCTATGGTTCAAACAGAACTTAACTGCGTACTTATGATGAACTGAATTGCTTGAAATAGAACTGTTTCAAAATTTAAACTACGTATTTTTGCTAATCTGATTTGATTGAAGTAGAACTGTTTTTGTATTCTAAACTGAATTGTTTTGACAAAAACTATACTTTTACTTAACTGAATTGTTAGAAAGAGAACTGTTTTGACAATTAAACTGTGTACTTGCGCTAAACTGAATTTGAAATAGAACTATTCATTTGTATAAAAATAGATTTGGAATTAGATAACCAATAAAGGTTGATATGCCATAAAACCCACATAAACTAACAAAACAACTGTTCTTTTATAAGGATTCCCTAAAACCAAAACATACAAACAAACAAAATCTATACTGGACGATTCATCTTTTTGTTCAACCATCAAATTTTACCAACCCTGTTGGCTGGGGCAATAGAATACGCCAACTGCACCTTCATAAGTCAACCACCATCGACGAGTGCCACGGGTATGACAATAAACTGCATGATGAGACTAGTCCTGAAATTTTGAGAAATCTGAAGCACCCCATCGTGGCCATTAACTCTGACCCAGATTGGTTGTGCCTGTTAGATGGCTCAAATAGAACTTCAATCATTTACTAAAGATTATCAATATCAGTTATTTGAAACGATACAGATATCTATTTACATTTTTCGGACAAGTGTTCTCATCTTTGTCCTCATGTTTATCACAACGTTTCGGCCGTTGTACGCTCCAGCCTTCTTCATGTGGTTGGAATGTCGAACTTAACCCTTTAAAAAAACACATCCAATGATAACAGCAAAATTGCAATATGGGCTCTGGTAAAAATGGTTGCTGAAGACATTAGGTTTATAAAACCCAGAAATTCATCCACTATGCCATGTGTCCTCAAGGACACATGGCATAGTGGATAAAGGCGTTGGTTAGATCTAGTGACATACCCAAAGAGTGTGAGTTCAATACTCAGTGGAGAACTTTCAGAGGGGAAATTAACAGGAGATAATTTAACATGGCTCGTGGAACGTTATGATAAACATGGCGACAAAGCTGAGGACAGTTGTCCGAAAAATGTACATAATACCTCATCTCAGAAATATATACAGATATGTAAAAAAAAATATATTATATAGGAATTGAACCGGCCCATTGACATTCAATCCCTGGTCGAGTTACACCAAAGACTCAAAAATGGTACTTAATGCATTCTTGCTTAACACTCAGCATTATAAGGTACAAATCGAAGGTAAGTCGAGTAATTCAGGGAAAGGTGTAGCGACCTTCCCAACACTATTGAAAAGAGAGCCATCGGTTCGCCTTCAACTACGGTCGGTAAACTTAATTACATAGGAATACTTGATAAACTGAATTAATGATATTAAATAGCAATACTTAAAACTATTTAACTTTGAGTAAACAAAAGATTGATACTAAATAAACTTGATATTGTTTGATAGGAATACTTGAAACCATTTAGAGAGCTATAACAACTCATTTAATGATAAAGTTACCTACTGTTTGCTTAAAAATCACACACATATATATAAACATGATTTGGCATTAGATAACCCTCAAGGGTTGATATGACATAAAACACCAACCAAATTTTAAACAAAATCTCTCCAATTAGAGTCAAGAAGAATAAACATTGAATGGTTTCATCACGATAGAGTGCCATTGTTTTGTTTTTTATATACACCCTCCTTCTCTTCTATCTGTTTCTTCATATATATATATATATATATATATATATATATATATATATATATATATATATCTTTGTCCATTTTACCCTCTTTTACTTGTTTCTGTATCTATACATCTCTCTTTTTTAATCACTTTGACAGCTTACTCTGTCTCTCTCTCTCTCTTTTTCATTGTCTCTCTATTTATGTTAATCTATCTATCAACTCCTCTACCACCTCTCTCTTTCTCCATCTCTCTGTCTCTCTTTCTTACCCTGTATCTCATCCAAAATTTCTCCCTTTTTTACACATTTCACCATCTATCCATCACGCTTCCCCCTTCTGCCGCTCTCTCTCTCTTCTCCTCATATCTCTTCCTGTGTTTCTCTCTCTCTCTCTCTCTCTCTCTCTCTCCCTCTCTCTCTCTCTATCTATCTATCTTCTTATATCTCTTCTCTTTTTCTCTCTCCTTGTTTTGCTTCCCCTGTTTTCCTCTCTTACACTTCTTGTTCTTCATCTCTCATTGGATCTGTCTTTTATCTCGGTTTTTTCCTCTTATCTCTCTTATATCTCCTTCCCCACCTCTCTCTCCCTCTCTCTCTTTATATCTCTTTCTCCGTTTTATCCTCTTTCTCCATCTCTCACATTTTCTCTCTCTTTCTCTTTCTCTTTCTCTCTCTCTCTCTCTCTCTCTCTCTCTCCTTATATCCCTTTCTCTGTTTCTCCCCCTCTCTCTCTCTTTCTTTATATCTCTTTCTCTCTCTGTCGCTCTCTCTCTCTCTCATTCTCTCACACTGCCGCTCTCTCTCTCTCTCTTTCCCCCTCTCTCTCTCTCTTTCCCTCTCTCTCTCTTTCTCTTTCTCTCTCTCCTTATATCCCTTTCTCTGTTTCTTCCCCCCTCTCTCTCTCTCTCTTTCTTTATCTCTCTCTCTCTCTCTCTCTCTCTCTCTCTCTCTCTCTCTCCTTATATCTTCTTCCGTTTCTCCCTCTTTCACTTCTGTCGCTTTTTCCCCAGTAAACTTTGTGTGGCATTACTTGTCCACATTGCAATTTGCTATCAGCTATTATATTTCTTCTTTGAGACTCGCTACTGAGTGATTTAAGTCCTTTGTAATAAATGTTTATAATATATTTATCCGATTTACATTTCATGGCACAGATCTGTCCGTAGGCCCAAAAAGAGAAACCCCCGGGGAGGGAAATAAATAAATAAACAATACAAGAAAGCGTTGAGTAGAAATAATCACAAAGATTACGAAAATCTCCACTAGTTCAGTCGAAACTGAACACGATATTTATTTGTGCAAAAGACGAATAGTCGAGAGAAACTAAATGCAGACAGCTAAGCCTTATCTAGAAAGAAAAATCGCCAATATATATATATATATATATATATACACACACACACACACACATATATATATGTGTGTGTGTGTGTGTGTGTGTGTGTGTGTGTGTGTGTGTTATCACTTTTTTTTCTAAATAAACATGACGTCATACAAAGATTGCTTACGACGAAAATGCCCGAAGATTTACGAGGGGCCCACCAAAAGTAAAGCCACCATTTTATTCTTACCGAAAAAAAAACCAGATATAGAAGACAAAATAACACATAACACCATTGGATAGAGCGAGATTTCAGCTATAAAAAATGTTTACTGAAGAGCCGTCACCGTTAAGATTATATTACTTTTTACTTAATGCGTTTAATAAAACGGTTAACGTCTGGGCAAATGGAATCGGCGACCCGAATTCAATGCTGAATGAAGCTGTATGCGTTTCTCTTCCTGCAAATACCCTTGTGAAAGGCATGAATCTATAAAATCTTCTCGCAGCTATGGGAAGATAGTAGAGCAAACTAGTTCTTTAGCTCTGATGAAGGAAAACACTCAATTCAAACCAGCTTTACTCTACTTAAATATGACCTTATGCCTTATCCTGCCCGTGATGGAGGGATTTGTTGATTACATACTTTTATTTGATGCCAAAGACACTCCTAATGGGTAATGCTAACAGAGCTAAACTATTTTTTACAATACTTCTTTTAAAAAGACTTTGTGTCGGAACCTGTATGTAACGAGAATGGGTGGGAATAATCACACACACACATACACACACACACACACACTCCTACGCACACACATACACACACACACACATAAGCTATAATTTTTTACTAAGTGGAGGCGTTCGTGGTGTAATGGTAACTGTCATTGGAAATGGATACTATCACCCGAGCTCAAATCCTGGACGAGGCGGTTTGCATTTCACATAACGCTCATACCCTTGGGAAAGGTACCCTAGCTATTCTCTCCTAAGCTATGGATAAAGAGTAAAGCAGAATGGGCTCTTTAACCTTGGTATGGCAACCTGTCTAGGAGAAGAATTCTGTATTAAAACCTGTTTAACTTCGCTTAAAAAAATAAACCCCTTGTCGCATCCCGCTCCTGCGGAGGGGGTTGGTAAACATATATAATTGTTTACTAAGAATTCTTGTTAGTTACTTGAATCCATATAACTATGTACCAACAAATTACTATATAATCACTTGGAACCATATAGTTATTAGTTGTGAATAAATAGTAGGGTAGACTGCGTTCCTTACTCTTGATTAGGCAACCAGTCTAGGAGAAGGAAAACTCTCAATTCAAACCAGCTTTACTCGCCTTAAAATTGACCTTGTATCCCTTCCTGCTTGAGGTATTAAATAGAAATAATCACTTGGAACCATATAGTTATTAGTTGTAAATAAATAGTAGGGTAGACTGCGTTCCTTAGTCTTGATTAGGCAACCAGTCTAGGAGAAGGAAAACTCTCAATTCAAACCAGCTTTACTCGCCTTAAAATTGACCTTGTATCCCTTCCTGCTTGTGGTATTAAATAGAAATAATCACTTGGAACCATATAGTTATTAGTTGTGAATAAATAGTAGGGTAGACTGCGTTCCTTAGTCTTGATTAGGCAACCAGTCTAGGAGAAGGAAAACTCTCAATTCAAACCAGCTTTACTCGCCTTAAAATTGACCTTGTATCCCTTCCTGCTTGTGGTGGAGTGGTTAGATAAATACATAATTTTACTTTATGCCTAACGTGCCCCTAATGGAGAATACCGACGGAGCTAAGCTATTTTTGATGGTACCGCTTAAAAAAGATTGCCTATATCGGGAACCACCCCCACACAAACGCGCACGCGCATACATGAATACACACTGACGCACACACACACACACACTTTAAGCAATATGCCTTAGATCTAAAACTTTCAGATATTTTATATACAATTGTTGACATAACGACGCAAATACTTCATAATTGATATCAAAATGCATACAGATATTCATACATATATACACACATACATATAGAGATACATGCATGCATATATATCCATATATATATATATATATATATATATGCATATATACACTCATATGTTCACACATAAACACGTGTATGTATACATCGATTCTTACATGCATATCTACATACATACGCTCACACCTGGGGTGTAATGGTTATTGTCATAGGAAATGGACACAGCGACACGAGTTCAAATCCGGGACGAGACTGATTTCATTTCACCATAGCACTAATACCCTTGGAAAAGGTATGAATCCAATTATTCTCTCTCCAGCTAAATATGGGTAAATAGTAGGAAAGACTGAGTTCTTTAGCCTTGGCGAGGCAACTAGTCTAGGAGAAGGAAAACTCTGAATTCAAACCTGTTAAACCCCGCTTAAAAATTGACCTTATGTCATATCCTGCCCGAGGGGAGGGGTTGGGTAAATATGATAGGCACATGAATTCATACATATAAGTAAATATAGATCCATACATACACATATACAATCATGTACACATACATACAAATGCATGCACACACACATACGCACATACATACATATATAAACGAATGCATGCTCGCATCGATTCATATACACATACATACACATATACGCACATGTGTTCAGATATACATGCACATATAAATACATACATACATGCAATCATATACCGTTATACACCTACATGCATACAGGCATACCTAGATCGATTCATACACACATACACACGTACGTGCATACGCACATGTGTGCATACATACACACATACATAGATACATACATGCAATAATTTGCTCAGTCGGAGCAAATACACCGACTTCCCCTCTACTGAGGGGTAAGCCCCTCCTCCCAGCATGTGTCCTGGTTATATGGTACTAAACAATCTGATGGTGAGGTTGCAGTAATGCTGAAGCTTTAGGGAATGTGGATCACTTCTTCGTTGCTGTCGCTCCCTGGTCCTCTCTGGCCAGGAGTGGTAACACCTGATAGGGCCCTATCCATGGGTTAAATTGAACTAAACTACCAACTTATGCTAAACGGAATTGTTTGAATTAGAACTGTTTGACTAAACTGAATAGCCTTAAATAGAAGGGTTTTTTACACTTAAAATGTGTACTTTGAAACTGCGTACTTATGCTAAACTGAATTGTTTGAAATGGAAATGTTTTTGACATTAAAACTGTACTTACGATAAATTGAATTGTTTATTGTAGAGCTTCATTGCCATGGCTACCAGGTCCACTATGGCCCGAAGTGGAGGCGTTTGATAGGGCCTTATCAATGGGTTAAAGAGAACTAATCCGCAAACTTATGCTAAACTAAATTACTTAACAGTTCTGATATATAAACTGCATACTTACCCTTAAATGAATTGTTTGAACTAGAACTGTTTGACTAAACTGAATAGCTTGAAATGCAAAGGTTTTTGACAAATGTACTTACATTTAAACTGCGTACTTATGCTAAAATGAATAGTTTGATATGGAACTGTATTTGACATTGAAACTGTACTTACGTTAAACTGAATTTTTTTAAATAGAACTGTTTTGACATTTATCTGTGTGTGAACAAAATCTATACTTATACTAAACTGAATTGTTTGAATTAGAACTGTTTGACTAAACTGAATAGCAAGAAATAGAAATGTTTTTAACAACAAAACTGTACTTACATTTAAACTGCGTACTTATGCTAAACTGAATTTTTTAAAACTGAACTGTTTTTGACATTGAAACTGTACTTAGACTAAACTTAATTGTTATATATAACTGCTTGAATAGTTTGAAATAGAAATGTTTTTGACAATTAAAAGTACGTTCACCGGATGGAGACACAGAATACTTCGACATTGTAGCAGGATTACTACAAGGGGACACGCTAGCCCCATACCTCTTAATCGTCTGTCTTGACTACGTGCTTAGAACATCGATTGATAAAATCCAAGAAAACGGCTTCGAGCTGACAAAGAAAAGAAGCAGAAGGTACCCCGCAAAAACAATTACCGACGCCGACTACGCCGATGACATAGCGATTCTGGCAAATACACCCAACCAAGCCGAAACACTACTGCATAGTTTGGAACAAGCCGCCACAGGCATTGGCCTCCATGCCAATGCGCACAAAACTGAATACATGTGCTTTAATCAAACAGGCGACATTTCCACATAAGACGGAACCTCTCTGAAACTCATAGACAAATTCACCTACCTTGGAAGCAGTGTCTCATCAACCGAAAAAGACATCGACACGCGGCTAACGAAGGCATGGAAAGCTATCGATAAGCTATCAGACCTGACCGATAAAATGAAACGCAGTTTCTTCCAAGCAACGTTCGTGTCGATACTGTCGTATGGATACACTACTTAGACGCTAACAAAACGGCTGGAGAAGAAGCTAGACGGCAATTACACAAGAATGCTGCGAGCAATATTGAACAAGTCCTGGAGGCAACACCCCACAAAGCACCAACTATACTGCCCCCTACCTCCCATCACGAAAACTATCCAAGTTAGACGAACCAGACATGCAGGACACTGCTGGAGAAGTAGAGATGAGCTCATGAGGGATGTACTCTTATGGATCCCCACACACGGCCGCGCAAAAGCAGGACGACCAGCACGAACGTACATTCAGCAGCTATGTGAGGATACAGGTTGTTGTCCTGAAGACCTACCTAGGGCGATGAACGATAGGGAGGAGTGGCGAGAGAGGGTCAGGGATATCCGTGCTGCCAGCACGATATGATGATGATGATGATATGTTTTACACTTGAAAAAATCTTCTGACTTCAAAATTTTGAAGTTAAAGCAGGACGACCAGCTCGAACATACATACAGCAGCTATGTGAGGATGTAGCCCTGAAGAACTACCAGAGGCGATGAACGATTGGGAGAAGTGGCGAGAGAGAGTCATGGATATCCGTGTTAGCGGCACGACATGATGATGATGATGATGATGATACTGTATACTCATGCTAAACTGAATTGTTTGAAATAGAACTGATTCTTCGCATAAAAATTTGGCATTAAATAATCTACAAAGGTTGATATGCCATAAAACTTAAACAACTAACCAAAAAACATGCTATAGTATATACATACACACATATATACATGCATACACACTTACACACATACATGAATATATACACACATGTGCATACATACATGTGTGCACATATCGATTCATATATACAGTCACGCATGGAATTATAGATACATACATGCACACAGACATGTATACATGTGTACAAATATACGCACACGCGTGCATACATACAAGTATAACTACATACGTACATTCATGTATATGCACGTACATAAGTGCAGGTTTGGTTTGGTTGGTTTGTTTGGTTTTATGGCATATCAACCTTTGTAGGTTATTTAACGTCAAATCCATTTTTATGTAGATAATCTGTTCTATTTCAAACAATTCAGTTTAGCATAAGTACACAGTTTAATTGTCAAAAATATTTCTATTTCAAACTATTTAAGCAGTTATATGTAACAATTCAGTTAAGTTTAAATACAGTTTTAATATCGAAAAACCGTTCTATTTCAAATAATTCAGTTAAGCATAAACACGCAGTTTAAATGTAAGTACGGTTTAATTGTCAAAAACATTTCTATTTCAAGCTATTCAGTTAACTCAAACAATTCATTTTAGCATAAGTATGCTGTTAGTTCTATTTAACCCATACATAGGGCCCTATCAGGTGCTATCACTCCGGGTAAGAGTGGACCTGGGAGCGATGGCAATGAAGGAGTACTCCGCATTCCTCAAAGCTCCAGCACTACTGGAACCTCACCATCAGATTGTTTAGTGTCATATCCAGGACACTTATTGGTGGGGAGGTCTTACCCCTCTGCAGAGAAGCAGTCAGTGTATTCTACAGCCCCAGTTGACTGGGCAAAGTAAGTGCAGGCATACATGCATAACTATATACATATATACGCACATTCATACGTACAGACATATATACGCACATACGCGCATACATACATGCATAACTGCATATATATATATATATATATATATATATATATATACGCACATGAGTGAATACATACACATACATACATAACTATATACACACATGCATGCATACAGACATAACTGCATACATACATGCATAAGTAAAGTCACGTTGGTGACCTTAGTCGAGGGTGTCCCCAAGGCTCCATTTCTCAATAGAGGAGTATAGAGGAGATCGCCATTCCATTCCCTGGATTGCTCCACTTTCCTCTTGATCCTTACCTTATATTACTGAGTGTTAAGCAAGGCGCAACCAAGTACCATTTTTTGAGTCTTTGGTATGACTAGACCTGAGATCGAACCCCGGTCTCCTGAACCATTGGCGAACATTCTACTCAATAGGCCAATGCATACATACATACATACATACATACATGAAAGTACAAAAAAGAACAGTTGCTGTGTAAAATTATCTTCTCATTTCAAATCGGTTGAATCTCCACATGACATAAATAAAGTACCGACATTTCTCTTACAAAATGCAGACTATAAAAAGGAGAGCACGATAGAAACATTTGCCAAAACCACTTTTTACATATGAGTGAACAAAAAGGAAGAAAGATACTTATTGTAAATAATTATATTTAATGTGTTTGTTTAACTACACTACATTTACGTAATATACAAACGAAGAAATTGTTATTGATATGTTTTTGTTTATTTCTTTTTTCTTTATTTTATTTAATTCTGTTTTCTTATATACATTTTTAGATGACTGTTACGCCGATGGGATGGTCCTTGAAAAATAAAAGGAAAAAAAAAAGACAAGATGTGCGCATGGCCGGTAAAAAAAAAAAAGCAAACTTTCATTCAATCCATCAGCTAAATAGATATTAGATCTCTATATTAAAACTAACTTCAGATTATGGTTCGTTTAGTTAGGTTTTATGGCACATCAACCATTGTAGGTTATTTAATGCCAAATTCCATTTATACACACACACACACACACATATATATATATATATATAGTAGTAAGTAAAGTTGGCGACTGTAGTCGAGGGTGATCCGAAGGCTCCCTAGCTAATACACCGAGGTGTGGGGGAGGGCGCTTCTGCTTTCCCTGGGTTGCTCCACTTTACCCTTGATACGTACCTTATAATGCTAAAAGTGTAATGTTGAAACTGTACTTACGTTAAACTGAATTTTTTAAAATAGAACTGTTTTGACATTTAACTGTGAGTAAACAAAACCTATACTTATACTAAGCTGAATTGTTTGAATTAGAATCATTTGACTAAACTGAGTAGCTAGAAATAGAAATGTTTTTGACAATTAAACTGTGTACTCATGCTAAACTAAATTGTTTGAAAAAGAACTGATTATTTGTATGAAAATGGATTTGGCATTAAATGGCCTACAAAGGTTGATATGCCATAAAACCCAAACAACCTATATATAATATTCCACTAAAAATAATGAAATTCTGGTATCTTTGGTTTAGAAAAAAAATTAACCTTTCATAAAAATATTTAGAGATGTACTTATTTATCGACGATAATGTAATACCTAATAATATCCGTTTTTATTATATTGTATTCCACTTAAAATAATGAAATTCTGGTATCTTTGATGTAGAAGAAAATCAACGTTTTTTTAAAAAAAACTTTTAAGGGTTATTACACTCTAATCCTAGGCAGAAATGCCAATGACCGACACTATTTCTAGGCAGTCCACACGGATACTTCACTCTGAACAACAGGGTACTAATGCCGTCATTTAACGGAACTGTATGAGTTGAAAATATGAGGTGTGTTCAAAAAGCTTGAAGACTGAAGCTGTATTTTAGCAAGACATTCAACTATGAATGAAAGATTAATTTTCTTCAAAATAGACCCTTTAGCTTTCAATATTGTTATTCCTGTGAGTGTTTCATTGGTCGAAGCATGTCTAAAACTCCTCTTTTGTGATGAATTTTTTCGATTTAGGAAACAAAAAAAAATTGCATAGATTCTGAGGAGTATGTGGCCTGCTGCATTTAAACAATCCCATGTTTTACCAAAAACTGCAAATAAAAAAAAAATACATGATTAGCACTGATTTTATCTAGACTGCTGTTTAAACATCATCACTTTATTATATGTGGCTCACTTATACATACATCTTACTTTAAAGATTACACTTTACAATGTTTAAAATATAAATTTTAGTCTTGATACGTTTTTATTATTCATTATATATATATATATATATATATATATATAAGTATAATTAGCGAACTTATACGAGGGTGACCCGAAGGCTTCCTTTTCAATAGCTACCACACTGAGGTGTAGGGGAGGGCGCTACAACTTTTCCAGGATTGCTCCACTTTACCCTTAATCCTTACTTTATAATGCTGAGTGTTACGCAAGACGCCATCAAGTACCATTTTTTGAGTCTTTGGTATGATTCGACCTGGGATTGAAAGCCTGGTCTCCTGAACCGTTGGCAAACACTCGACTCATTAGGTTAATGGCCCAGTATATATATATATATATATATATATCTTTAAGAAAAAACAACGAAACCAATCACAAAGGATTATAAATTTATTTCCATCCTGTTACGCATTTTTGAAATTTCCAAAAACACGAAAAAAAATTAACAGGACTTCTTCAGCAAAAAGATCTGAAGAAGTCCTGTTAATTTTTTTTCGTGTTTTTGGAAATTTCAAAAATGCGTAACAGGATGGAAATAAATTTATAATCCTTTGTGATTGGTTTCGTTGTTTTTTCTTAAAGAAATTATTGCTCTGTATTATTGGTACATTGAGCTCTTTACCAGGAAAATTTAAATATTCATTCATGAATAATTTCTTGTCCTGATGGAATTACTCCTAACTCCGGTTTAACTGGACTAAGTATACTATATATATATATATATATATATATATATATATATATATATATATATATATATATATATATATATATAGTATTATTCGGTCCAGTTAAACCGGAGTTGGGAGTAATTCCATCAGGACAAAAAAACCGTTCAACAGTGAACATTTAAATTTTCCAGGTAAAGAGCTCAATGTAACTGACATTACAGACCAAAAATTTCTTTAAGAAAAAAACAAAACCGGTCACATTAGGATTATAAATTTATTTCTATCCTGTTATGGTTTTTGAACTTCTTAATCCATAAGATCTGAAGAGGTCCTGTTAATTTTTTGGTGGGGGGTGTTTGATTTATATCAAAAACCCATAACAGGATGGAAATAAATTTATAATCATAATGTAACCCGTTTTTGTTTTTCTTAAAGACATATATATATATATATATATGTTCAACCCCTCAGCATGAGCAAGATGGGCTGCAAGGTCAACATTCAAGCAGAGTTTAACGGGTTTTAATTCAGAGCTTTCTTTCTTCTATACCAGTTGCTCTACCAATCAGTCTACCCTAGTATCTACCCATCGCTGGAAGGAAAATAATTGGATTCCTAAAATTAGTGCTGTGTGAAACATCATCGTTTAGGATTTGAACTGAGAGAGAGAAAGAGGGAGAGAGAGAGAGAGAAAGAGTTAAAGAGAGAGAGAGAGAGAGAACGAGAACGAGATAGATAGATAGATAGATAGATAGATAGATAGATAGATAGATAGATAGATAGAAGTTTATTTGAACGTAGCGCGCATTTTTTGTATCATGTTTTCACACGATACTTCACATTTCTAGTTAAAGGACTAAGTTTGTTAGTTTGTTTTTGCTTTTGGTTTTTGATTTGTTTTTGATTTTTTTTGGTGGGGAGGTATTCTTTTTTGTTTTGTTATTTTTGTTTTTGTTTTTTCCAGTACAGCAGTTATCCATAAATTTCTAAAAATGGACGCTCGTATCCAGGCTGCCATTACCCACTGGACTGCAATGGATATCACTGAGGGTCAATCCAGCTCACCACAAGAAGATTTGGCTTCCAAATTAAACATTAGCTTCCCGTGGTTACATTGAGTTTATCTTTTCTACATTTTTCTCTTCTTTTTTTTTTTACGTTTTTCTTTCAGGCTGATTCCAGTGGCCTGCAAAGACTAGGTACAGGGTAAAATAGCCGATAGGTCGATGGCGAGGATTTGTTTTGCAGACGATAAATGAGTTGTCGAGAAAAACAGTTGAACCTTTGGGGAAAAAAACCGTTTTCAATTTTAGAAACGCATTAAGAAATTTTCTTGGCACTTCAGAATGCCAACCTCTGTTTTTATCTCGTCAATTTCTTTTCATCATCAATATATATATATATATATGTGTGTGTGTGTGTGTGTGTGTGTGTGTGTGTGTTTCGACAGTGAGACAGACTGACAGACAGGCAGAGAGACAAAAAGACGGAAACATAGAGATAAAGAAACACTGATATGTGTATATATAAATATAATATATATCAGTGTATATGTGCGTTTAACAAGGAATATAAATATATATGTATATATATATAACGAGATTGCCCAATATCTGGAATATAGAACATATATATATATATATATACGAGGATCATTAAATAACTTTCTAGACTTTTTTCGTATGGGCACTTTTATTGATAGTACACGCATGAAACTCAAGTCCCCTTCGAAGTAATCTCCTTCGGCTGCAATGCACTTGTTGTACCGTCCCAACAACTTCGGGAAGACCCCATGGAAGTCCTCTTGTGTGAGCTTGTCAATGACCTTCTTCACAACCTCTTTCATCTCCTCAATTGTCTCAAAACGATAGCCTCTGAGCTTAGGGAATAACCAAAAGTCACAGGGAGCAAGGTCTGGACAATAGGGAGGGTGCAGTACTGTCTTGATGCCCATCTTGGTCAAATAGCCTGTGACAAAGATGGAGTTGTGGACTGGTGCATTGTCTTGGTGGAAATGCCACAAACCCGAATTTAAGAGTGCTGGCCTCTTCCGACGGAATCACTTCCTGAACTCCCTTAAAACCTCAACATAGTAACCCTAACCCTTTCATCATCCCTCACAGACTCCCTGGCTTCCTTGAATCTCTTATGCCACTCAAAAACTGATGCTCGATTCATGCAAGATGCTCCAAGAGCAGTCTGAAGCATTCCGTACGTTTCTGTTGCATTTTTTCCAAGTTTGAAACAGAATTTTATTGCATATCGTTCTTCTAAAATGTCCTCACGCCCAAATTGCATTTTTGAAATTCACCAGCTGTGACAATCAGGCTTTAGTAGGTTATATTCCAATTCCTGCTGTAGCTGCTCATTTGAACCTAAATTCATAAAAATTGGTCAGTCATCTCATAAGATGTAGAGCAATAACTTACTGAATTTCTAAGAGTCTACGACAATTTTAAATGCCTGTACAAAAAAGTTTGGAAACCTATTGAATGCACCACGTATATATATATATATATATATATATATATATATATATATATATATATAACTCTGGCTTTACGTAATTTTGTTATGTTATAAAAAAAACTTTTTAAAAATTTCAAAAACTCTTTAAAAACACTCTTTATACATGAAATAAACCTCTGGTGATGGCTTATGAAAGGTCCGAAAGCGCTCAGGACAATTTTGGTAAATTCATCCACCAATTCCATCCTGAAACCAAGGCGGTCGAAAGTGAGTGGGACAGAAAGCAAACATAGACAGAGAGACAAAAATACTGATATATGTAGATTGAAATATATATTTGTTTACACATTAGGGTTCAATAAAGAATACTTATATATATATATATATATATATATGCGTGACTATGTGTAGAAGTCCATAAGAGAAAATCACTAATGAGTTCGTTCTTATTTCTCCAACGATGATTCATATATATTGTTCGTTTTACTTGGATTGTTTGTGAGATGGACAACAAGTGGCCGTATAGCTGCTGTTTTCCTGGATTTTTTTTCAAAACAAAGCGGAGCATTCCTCTGTAGCTTCCATCTAGCTTTTTCTCAACACGTCTCGTTAACATCCAGATCGTGCATTCAAACAATATTAGCGACCCAGCTTGCGAAGGAAAACTAACATCATCAAAAACCTACACGTGTAGCACTAGAGATGTACAACTCTGCGACAATAACACCTCCATCAAACAAGAAAGGTCAAACGTGCGGCCACCATAATCCCTCAGATATCCTCCCCAAGCTTGTCCCTCCCTGGAGGGCAGTCTCTGAGAGAGGAGAGTTTTATATGAGCCAAGCAACTGCATTGCAATGGAAACCACGGGATGTTGCATGGTCGATGTGAATTAAGACGGATGAATCTATGGACGGGTCGCGTTACTTTGTGTCCTGTTGTGGGGCGCTCTCGACCGGCTGTGGTTGCGTGCTGCACAGTTCGTTCGGGTGTGTTCCACCACTGGATACATCACCTCTGGCCTCAGGGGGTCGTCCCCCCAGGCTTTAACCTTCTTCGGAGGGGTTGGGTTTATCACCAGACGCCTGAGGCGCCTCGAAAAGGGGAATGCCGACGGGGTCCGAAGCGTTTTTGGAACTGCGACAGGACCCACCTTAAAAACCGCCTTGTGCCACATTCGTACGCTGGTGGGGCGTAAGATAAATATCAACGCGCTTCACCAGATACTGGACGGAGAAACCTCTTAGGTCAACGACCAAGATCAAATAGTTCTATCAGGAAACAACTGCTCCTCATCTACAAGTGTGGCGTCTATTAATAAGAAAAAAGCGAACAGCTACCGAAAGATTGTTATTACTTACAGGAAATCAATTGATTCCCATATAAAAAGAAAGTGTTAATTTTTGTTCGAAAAATCGGCTCGAGAAACTGTAATTTTGGTATCTGTGTTTCTGCATTTATTGACCAATCGGTGTCTACGCTTTGTTTCGAAATTCCTTTGAGATTTCCAGACGACAATATTTGACTTGCTGCGAAAATTTTCTGGTATCAAAACACCGAAAAATTTGAGAAAGCTTTTCTCTTCGAGAAAGTTAAAAATACATTTTTAACAAATTAGAATCATAGATGAATCATGAACTTTTTTTATTCCTACTTTGAATCTACCATAATCTTATAAACGGCGATAAAATAAATATATCAGTAGGTTTTACAGATTTATTCTCTAGCCAACTCAAATTTGTCGGTTTATTTCTTTTGAGTGAAAAATCGAACATTTTTTTCCTTCAAGATGCATTAAATTTCAACATCGCTTAATTATTCTAACTTGAATTAAAATATTGTTTACATAGACTTGCTTCTACTCCCATTTCAATCTTACACTTGCTGATAAAAAAAATATTCAGTTACTACCGCATACATGTTCAACACACTGATATATTTTCTCTCTTACATAGCGACATACTCACACACAGATCTTTTACATACAAAAAAGATATCCATTTAAATTAAGGCGAAATAAAACTGCTACATTTCATGCTTGAATCTTCACTTTTTCTCTTGAAATATTTACTCTTTGACTAAAATTGTCTTTTCTTACAATTTCAAGAAATAAAAATTTATCAAGTTTTTAATTCAATCACTTACACCTTTGTCCGCTACACAAACACGCACACACACACACACACACACACACATATATATATATATATATAAAGAGAGAGAAAGAGATAGAGAGAGAGAGCGGATAAGTCGCTGCTAATTTGAAAGACGGTCCCTAGAAAATAACCCTATGAAAAAATTCACAAGCCGATCAAGTCACAGTTAATTTGAAACGCTCTCCTCCCACACCTAATGAAAACCATTAAAGCAGGTGCTCTCACCACATATATATATATATATATATATATATATATAAGACCAACAAAAGACACATTGGTCAAACAAATTTCGTCAAATACAAACACTTTGCTAGCAATTAAATGGTTTTTAATTAAACTATATTTTTTAACAATTCCAATGAAATTGCAATATCGATGTTTTAAGAGCCAATCTATTTTTTTTTAAATTTCAACGACACACCACAAAGGAA
The DNA here is from genome assembly GCA_963585895.1 of Sepioteuthis lessoniana. Taxonomy (NCBI): domain Eukaryota; kingdom Metazoa; phylum Mollusca; class Cephalopoda; order Myopsida; family Loliginidae; genus Sepioteuthis; species Sepioteuthis lessoniana. The sequence continues at coordinate 76,689 of CAUZXS010004635.1, forward strand.
CCTTACCAAACTAGAAATACTTTTTATTTTATTGTCACAGTTCTTAATCAGATAGAAGATGATGTCACGTCAAATAAATTTGTCTTACATCCCTGTCGACAAGGATTGTAAAGTACACTGACTGTATCTCTGCAGAGAGGTAAGACTCGCCGCCAACGAATGTCTTGATATGACACTGAACCATCTCATAGTGAGGCTCCAATCCTGGAGATCTGGGGAATATGTAGTACCCTTTCATTGCTATAACTCTCAAGCCCAATCTGACCCGGAGTATTACGATTACTCCCAGGTCTACTGTGACGCTAAGTGTTACTACCTGTTCGGGTCCCATTTATGGGTCAAATAGAACTCGTATCCTGAGTATCATATTAAACTGCATCTGATGGTGAGGCTTCTGTTCTGAAGCTCAACGGAATGTGGAGAACACCTTTATCAATATTACTCCCAGGTCTACTCTGACACTAAGTGTTACCACCCGTTAGGGTTGCATTTATGGGTCAAATACAACTAGTGTTCTTAGTATGATATTAAACTGCATCTGATGGTGAGGCTTCAGTTCTGAAGCTCTAGGGAATGTGGAGTACAGCTTTATCACTATTACTCCCAGGTCCACGCTGACGCTAAGTGTTACTACTTGTTAGGATCTCATTTATGGCTCATTTATTGAACTTTTTGAACATTTAACTGTGAGAAAACAAATGTTGAATTGAATTGTTTGTGTTACATAGCAATACTTGGATCCATTTAACAGTGTTCAAAAATTTAATTATTGGTTGTACATAACAATACTTTGAAACGTTTGACTATGTGCAAATGAACGAATAGCTTTGAATAGAATTATTGGTGTTTCATAGCAATACTTGCAGCCACTTCGCTGTGTGCAAACAAATGATTAATACTGAGTAGAATTATCAGTGTTAGGAATATTTGAAACCATTTAACTGTTTGCAAATGATAGCAATACTTAACTGTGCGCAAACAAATTAGATCTTCCTTTTTTAAATAGAATTAGCTCCAACTAATCACTAACAAATCAAATATGTATATCCACTTAAGTGTGTGTAAACCAATATCTGATATCAGATGAAATTTTTAGTATTACATAGGAATACTTGAAATAATTTAACTATATGCGAACAAATGAGCTCTGGCTTGTTTAAAAATGCTACCTACAAACTATTTATTAACTACTCATATATATTCAATATATGTGTATCAATAGGATTTGGCATTAGATAGCCTGCAACAGTTGATATGCCATAAAACCCAACCCAACCAAATCATATATATATATAATATATATGTATAAAGAGGATTTGGCATTAAATAACCTACAATGGTAGATATTATTTAGTTAAGTATCGTTGGCTAGCTTATAATATTGTTTTAAAGAAAGATTGGAGAAGATTCTCAAATATATATTCTTTGAAGAAATTAAAACAAGAAAATTGTACAGTTTCATATGAAACTTTGGGGAGGTAGTCTTTGATAAAAATACAAAGTCCTACAACATCAATGGATCCACAGTCAAGTGATCCTCAGCTGGTATGTTTACTCTTCAAACCTATACCAATAGCCAACGCACTGACACATGACGTCATACTTATCGAAAAATTCGTTAAACACAAAATCAATCCTGTAATCTACAACAGAGGAACACCAACGTCCTTGAAAATGACCGAAGATAGTCAAAAGCGCCCGAACTCAAACTAACAGAGACTTCGAACAATTCTTAAACTACTTTCAAGTACACCTCGTTTGGCAAACTGAATAAAAACCCAAACACTAAATACATATCAGTTACTTTCAATAAGACATGCCTACAAGATATGTATTGCTTTGGTTTTGTTTCATAGTACATCATCCATTGTAGGTTATTAATGCCAAATCCATTTTTATACATATAAATATTTCTATTTAAAATAATTCAGTTTAGAATAAGTATAGATTTACTGTTTACACAGTTTTAATGTCAAAAAACAGTTCCATTTCAAACAATTCAGTTTAAAATAAGTACACAGTTTAGTTCTATTTGACTCATAGATAGGACCTTATCAGGTGCTACCACTCCGGACCAGATTGGACCTAGGAACGATGGCAATATAGGGATACTGCGCATTCCTTAAAGCTCCAGTATTACTGGAACCTCACCATCAGATTGTTTAGTGTCATATAACCAGGGTACTCGTTGGGGGAGGAGTTTTACCCATCTGCAGAGAAACAGCCAGTGCATTCTAGAGCCCCAGCCGAATAAGCAACAAGATATATATATATATATATAGTCATCCACAGACAGATCTGTTTCGTTCTATGACGTCATACTTATCGAAAAATTCGTTAAACACAAAATCATCAGTGTGGCTAGACAGTAGCTTCCCATAGCTGGGATATATAAGTAAAGTTGGCGACCGTAATCGAGGGTGACCAGAAGGTTCCCTTTTCAATAGCAACTACACCGAGGTGTAGGGGAGAGCGCCACTCCTTTCCCTGAATTGCTCCACTATTTTACCCTTGATACGTACCTTTTATTGCTGAGTATTAAGCAAGGAGGTATCTAGTACCTTTTTTAAAGTCTTTGGGAAGACGCAATATATATATATATATATATATATATATATATATATATATATATATATATATATATATATATATATATATATTGTTAAAGTGTATATTACATTTATAATGAAAACGTTTTATAAAGAAAGTGTGTAAAACTTATCATTTGAGTCTCATAGATGTAATTACCTTGTGCCTATTTGGGTTATTACATGAGGCCATTTTTTACAGTTCTGTGTTACATTTGCCGTCATTATTTTAAGGGTTTATTTATTTTAATTCTTTAAATAATGCCTTGACGTCATAGGCAGTTAATGCTAAATAATCTCCAACTAGAATCTTATGAAACTCAACAAAGTTACTTTTAGAAAGTATATGCCATTAGTTAGAACGAGTGTCGTTAGAACGAAAATTGTACAATATATACATATATATATGTGTGTGTGTGTGTGTGTGTGTGTGTGTGTGTGTGTGTGTGTGTGCAATCAAATATTGACAGACCAAGATAGATATGAACAAGCTGAGATAGATAGATAGATAGGTAGATAGATAGATAGATAGATATGACTGAAATACAGAGAGTAAAAGAAAAAAAATGTAATTATTAAGCCCTCTCTTTTACTTTCTAGATCTATTTGTCATTGTATAACCCTTCGCCAAATCTTTCATTTCAAAGCGGCTTTCTTAATGGCCATCTTGAAGTAGATGTGTTTTTTCCCCTTCATAATCGCTCTTGTCCCAAAGACCAGCACATTAATCAAGACTTTTTGACAGCGGGAAAAAATGCAGCCAAAAATGTGATATGGATTCTCCGCTAAACCTGACACCTCATTTGCCATGAATTATTAAGGAAAATATTCGTAATTTACCTACACAGACCTAGACACACACACACACTCACACACACACACACACACACACACACATATACATATATATGTATACACACCCACACATACACATATATATACTCACACTCACTCACTAACACACACACGTATATATATATATATATATATATATATATATATATATATATATGTATGTATATACCTTAGTGTATCAGTTTAGAGGTATGATTTTAGAATAGACAAAAACTATTACTGCAGTCATATTCATACGAGTGTGTGGGGGAAAGAGAAAATAAAAGAAATCTGATACCTTTATCTTAAAAATTATGAATGAATATAAATATGCATCCATATAAATATGTATATATACGTAAATATATTTATATATATATGTGTGTGTGTGTGCGCGCGTGTAAGAGAGAGAAAGAGAGAGAGAGAGAGAATGAGAGAGAGAGATTGTGTGTGTGTGTGTGTGTGTGTGTGTGTGTGTGTGTATAAATGTGAAGATAGATAGATAGATTTGAATAGACTAGTTGCATGTATTTACCCAACCGCACGAGCAGGAGGCGACAAAAGGTCTGTTATTCAAGCGGAGTTTAACGGAGTTTTCCTTCTAGTCCGACTTCTATACCAAAGTTAAAAACCAGTCTGCCCAACTATTTACCCATTGAAGATGAGAGAATTGTTGATTCCATACCTTTCCCAAGGGGATTAGCGCTATGTGAAATGCAAATTGCCTCGTTTAGGATTCGAACTCGAGTTGCTGCATACATTTCTAACGACGATAACCATTATGATACGAACGCCTCGATGTGCAGAATAGACTATATGTACATATGTTTATAGATTTAGCACACACACACACACACACACACACACACACACACACACACACACACATATATATATATATATATATATATATATATATATGAAGAAATTAAAAAAACAGAATAATCCAAATTAGATGAATTTATTGTGATGTAAAACCAACGTTAAACGTTTCGGTTTTAATAACCTTCATCAGGACTTTGATATCATAAGAATAAATGCATCTAATTTGGATTATTCTATTTTTCTACTTTCTTCATACAGTCGGCTTCAGATCCATATTTACTTTCATACCATCCTTTTCGAAAAACAAATACCAAATACATTCTTACACGACATCTAACATGGATGACTTCAAAACGATCTGTATATATGAAAACTTACCTATCTCAGCGTATTTCTTTAAAAGACGGGAGGATTTTTCTTGTCTCTTAAAAAATCGAACATTTTCAAATATCATTCCACGTGCCAAACACGTACTCAATACTTTTAAATTAAGAATGCTATATGCATGTTTATATCTTTTCGTTGTATACATTTTATTTGCTCCTATTATCTTGACAAGCATCCATTGCTGTGTATACAATTCTCATGATATCGAAGTCATGGGGAAGGTTATTAAAACCGAAACGTTTAACGTTGGCTTTACATCAAAATAAATTCATCTAATTTGGATTATTCTGTTTTTCTACTTTTTTCATACTGTCGGATTCAGATCCATATTTACTTTCAAATATATATATATATATATATATGTGTGTGTGTGTGTGTGTGTGTGTGTGTGTGTGTGTGTGTGTGTGTGTGGTAAGGCAGCAGTCGTTCATTTAAGCATGTTTCAGTAAATAATAAAGACAAATTTTGTCAGTATAATTTATTTAAGATCATTTCAAGTTTCAACTAAGACACTTATCAGAAACTTATCAGAAACTTATCATGAAACATATATATATATATATATATATATATATATACGAGGATCATTAAATAAGTTTCCAGACTTTTTTTCGTATGGACACTTTTATTGATAGTACACACATGAAACTCTAGTCCCCTTCGAAGTAATCTCTTAAGGCTGCAATGCACTTGTTGTACCGTCCCAACATCTTCTGGAAGGCCCCATGGAAGTCCTCTTATGTGACCGTGTCAATGACCTTCGTCACAGCCTCTTTCATCTCCTCAGTTGTCTCATAACGACAGCCTCTGAGCTTAGGGAAAACCAAAAGTCACAGGGAGCAAAGTCTGGACTGTAGGGTGGGTGAGGAACTGTCATGATGCCCATCTTGCTCAAATAGTCTATGACAAGGATGGAGTTGTGGACTGGTGCATTGTCCTGCTGGAAATGCCACTAACCCGATTTGAAGAGTGCTGGCCTCTTCCCTAGGAATCTCTTCCAGAACTCCCTTAAAACCTCAACATAGTAACCCTAACCCTAACTCTTTGGCCAATCAAGTCTGGTCTATTGACTTCCTTACTCCTGCCACACCTCTCATCATCCCTCACAGACTACCTGCCTTCCTTGAATCTCTAAAAGCAGTCTGAAGCATTCCACACGTTGCTGTGGCATTTTTTTCCAAGTTTAAAACAGAATTTTATTGTATATCGTTCTTCTAAAGTGTCCTCACGTCCAGATTGCATTTTTGAAATTCTCCAGATGTGACAATCAAACTTTAGTAGGGTGTATTCGAATTCCTGCTGTAGTCGTTCATATGAACCCGAAATTAAAAAAATTAATCAGTCATCTCATAAGATGTATCGCAATAACATAGTGAATTTTCAAGAGTCTACGACAATTTTAAATGCCTGTACAAAAAAAAGTCAGGAAACCTACTGAATGCACCACACACACACACACACATACAAACACACGCGTGCGCGCACAAACACGCACATACACACACACACACACATATATATATATGTATATATATATATATGTTTCATTAAATAATAAAGACAAATTTATCTCTATAATTTATCTAAGATCCTTTCAAGTTTTTTTATAAGTTTTCTTATAAGTAATATATATATATATATATATATATATATATATATATATATATATATATATATACAAAAAAGCTAGTGAAAAAATATGTTAAAAGTATATTTTGTAAAGCAAAAATTGGGTTATTGGTTTCTGTATGAATAGGCCGTGGCTCAATAATTTTCTCACCCAAAATCCCACAGGCTCCGTCTCTTGGGGTCTCCAGGACGTTCCAAGGAAGACCTTAAAACAGGTCTAATTTTTTCAGAAAGTAAATAAAATTGCCATCCGTAAGAGTACCCTCTCCTTCATAGGGGACCCGAAAATTATTCAGAAAGGACTTATTCTACCAGAAGAATCGTTGACTAATGGACAAATCTTGATGCAAGTTAGTATAAGAATTCCTTTGACCTCAATGAGTGTTTTAAAGGCGCCTGAATGTGGGATGCGTTAATAGGTCGTGGAACTCTCTGCCCCAAGATCATTTCAACAAAAAATTGATCGCAATTATCTAACTCAACTAATAAGGAAATGAATTTGGAAATATACCCACAACTCGCAGGAGCAGTGGAAATTTTTGTAAAGAAAATCAATAAGTTAGGACTCCTTCGCACGGAAAGCAAATAAAAATACATTGATGATTGGGTGTGGTCATAAACTCGGGATTCAGTTTGGCAGTATATCTACATCGTAAAATGAGCACAAACAGAACATAAAGTTTGTCAGGGATCAGATCACCAGTATATTTCACAAGTAAAAATGAATGTAAATTGAATATGAACACAAAGTCAGGGGTTCAGTTGTCTATCGAATTAGCAAAAGAAATGTCGGAGGTGTTCACAAATTTGGCGGTTAACTCCAGCAGTTCAACTCGTGAAATGAACTTCGAGTATCGTAAAGACGGAAATATATCTGTTCACGCACATTGCAAATCGAACCCCCCCCCCTCTTTATGACCACTTCAACTGCCTTCACTTTTTAAGTTAATTTTTTCTCAAAAACGAAAACTTTACCAAAGAATCGAAAGATTTTTTTTTCTAAAAGACACATAAAGCTGACTTTTATCATTTAGAGTCGTTTTAGTTTGATTTAGTTTTATGGCATATCAACTATGATAGGTTATTTCATGCTAAGTCCTGTATATACATGTATCGTATATATATATTAGATATATGATTTGTTAAAACATTTTTGTAGATAATATTCTTAATGAATCTTAGCTCATTTGCTTTTTGTTTGTTTGTTTTTTTTTGTTTTTGTTTTGTTTTTTGTTTTTTTGTTTTGTTTTGTTTTTTGTTTTTTTGTGGGGCTTGCACATAGTTAAACATTCACAATTTAACATCAGTCTTTTGTTTATACATATATATTAGAAATATAGGGTTTGGTTTGGTTTGGTTTGGTTTTATGGCATATTAACCATTGTAGGTTATTTAATGCGAAATCATGTTTATACATATATGTTAAATATATAGGATTTGTTTTGGTTGGGTTTTATTGCATATCAACCATTGTAGGTTATTTTGTGCCGAATCCTGTTTATACATATATATTAAATATATAGGATTTGTAAATATTTATGCATAACATTTTAAACTGGCCTGAGATCATTTTTATTTTATTTATTTTTGACACAATTAAATGGTTTAAAATATTGCTATATAACAGTGACAATTTAACATCAGTCTTTTGTTTGCTCTGATAATTTGTTGGTAATTTCATTTTTAACAGAGCCAGAGCTAATTTGTTTGCAACACTAGTATTGCTATTGTTTCAACACAATTAAATAGTTTCAATTATTGTTATCTAACACAAATAATTATGTTCAATATTAATCAGTAAAATGATTATAAGTCTTGTTATTCATCACTAATTATTCTATTCAACACAATTCCTTCATTTGTACGCAACCAAATAATTCCAGCCATTGCTATGTTATACCAATAATTCTATTTAGGCCCACTGTGTTTCAAGTATTGCTATTTAACACTAATAATTCAATTCAATATTACCTCTTTCATTTGCACAGTTTAAAGTATTGCTATATGTGACTAACAATTCAATTAATCATCAGCCATTTGTTTATACACCGTTAAATGAGCAAACAGATCTATTTCTAACAATTCAATTTAGTGTAAGTACATAGTTTAAATCCGAATCTCAATCTGCTATTAAATTGATTCGATTCTTGGAAGCTCATTGAAAGTGACCTTGTGCCAAATTGAGCGTAATTTCCAAATACTCCTGGATTACTGACTATAAGTCTCGTAATGCATTAATTTCTCTCTCTCTCTCTCTCTCTCTATATATATATATATATATATATATATATATATATATATATATGGAGAAAAATTGAAAACAAATTAATCCAAAGTGATGAATTTATAATGAAAAAAAAGTCGACGCTATAACGCTTCGGTTTTAACAAACCATCATGGATGTTTAAACAGCCATCGTTGATCTATCAACACATGGTATCATTAATTTTTTAAGTCCTGAGGATGGTTTGTTAAAACCAAAACGTTGCAGCGTCGATTTTGTTTCTCAATAAACTTATCACTTTGGATCACTTGGTTTTTCAATTTTTTTCCATACTGTCGGATTCTTTTCTATTATTTATTTCAATATATATATATATATATATATATATATATATATATATATATATATATATATATATATATATATATATATATATATCCGTTTGTTCATATCTATCTATCCACCCTTATGTATCTGTCTGTCTATTTTTCAACCTATCAATCTATCTATCAATCTGTCGATCGATCTGTTTATCTATTTTTCTATTCTTCTATATCTATCTGTTTGACTCAGTCTGTTCATATCTATCTATCTATCTATCTATCTGTCTGTCAGTCTGTCTCAGTCTGTCACATCCATCTATCAATTTATCTATCTATCAATGTATTTATTGATGTCTATCTGTTTGTTTGTCTATCAATCTATTTATCTATCTATATCTATTTGTGTCAGTCCGATATATATATATATATATATATATATATATAGACATAATATATATATATATATATATATATATATATATATATATATATATATATATATATATATATATATACCTGTCTATCTATCAATGTATCAATCTACGAGGTGCATACGATAAGTTCCCAGACTTTTTCCGTATGGGCACTTTTATTGATAGTACACGCATGAAACTCTAGTCCCCTTCGAAGTAATCACTTCCGGCTGCAATGCACTTGTTATACCCTTCCAACAACTTCTGGAACGCCCCATGGAAGTCCTCTTGTGTGAGCGTATCAATGACCTTCCCCACTGCCTCTTTCATCTCCTCAATTGTCTCATAACGACAGCCTCTGAGCTTAGGAAATAAGCAAAAGTTACAGGGAGCAAAGTCTAGTGACTTCCTTACTCCTGCCACACCTCTCATCATCCCTCACAGACTCCCTGCCTTCCTTGAATCTCTTATGCCACTCAAAAACTGATGCTCAATTCATGCAAGATGCTCGAAAAGCAGTCTGAAGCATTTTATACGTTTTTGCGGCATTTTTTCCAAGTTTAAAATAGAATTTTATTGCATATCGTTCCTCTATAGTGTCAGATTGCATTTTTGAAATTCACCAGCTGTGACAATCAGGCTTTAGTAAGGGTGTATTCCAATTCCTTCTGTAGTTGTTCATTTGAACCTGAAATCATAAAAATTGGTCAGCCATCTCATAAGATGTATAGCAATAACATACTAAATTTTCAAGAGTCTACGATAATTTTAAATGCCCATCCGAAAAAAGTCCGGAAACTTATCATATGCCCCTCTTATCTTTGTTCGTATCTACTTATCTATCTTTTTATCAATATATTTACCAAGATGTACAGATATATGTTTATCTATCTATCTATCTCATTCTGTTCATATCTATCTTTTTATCTATCTATGTATCCAAATCTATGTATCTATCTGTTTCAGTATCAATTTATCTATTTATCTCTACGTATATATATATATATATACATATATATATATATATATATATATATATATATATATATATATATATATATATATACCAACTGCTCCACAATGGTAGGTTGCAACTCAAGGTCGATTTTTAAGCGGAGTTTAACAGGTTTAAATTCAGAGTTTTCCTTCTCCTAGACTGGTTGCCTAAACAAGGCTAAAGAACTTAGTCTGCCCTACTATTTACCCCTAGCCTGAGGGAAAATAATAGGATTCATATCCTTCGCTTGAGTATTAGTGTTATATGAAATGTAAACAGCCTCGTCTAGGTTTTGAACTCTAGTCGCCATGCCCATTTCCTACAACAATATCTAATTCACCACGAGCACCTCCATCTATATCCGTATATATATAAGCCTGTCTATCTATTTATCTATCTATCAATGTCTCACTCTGTTGCTATCTACCTATCTCTTTATATATGTATTCATATCTATCTATCTGTCTCAGTTTGTTCTTCATTTTCCTCTACCCATCGTAGATACACACGCATGCGCAAACACAGATGATGTTATCATAATTTGCATTCTTCCAAGATAATGACTGCATCGAACAAGCAGACGTAAACGCTTGTTTTGAGGCTCCCTGCAATTTCTTGCGCTGACAGGCGACGATAGACACTCGTGCAGAACTGATGCCCACCGGAAGCATGTGCGACACTTATCCAACCGGAAATGAGAAATGGTAAGCGCCGGAAGTAATTGTGCGATCAATTTGACAGTTTTGATTAAACAACGACGCATAGAGGGTGGGAGGAGGAAAGGAATAGCCTCATTCTTGTTCAATTGACATCTCTGTCTCTTCATGTGTTCATTCTACTGATCGACACTTCACTCGCGACAGCGCACAACGCTTGTTAAACCACGTGACGTCCCGCCATAATCTGTCACAGAAATGTAGAGTGCCAAATGCGTCAATATTCCGACGACCCAGGGGCAATGAAAAAGATCTTGTAATGGAACCCCCTATAGCGACTAGTGGTTGGCAACTAACCAAAGTTACATCGCTAATATGACGATAAAAGAATAAGAATCTTACCAACAAATTCAATAAGCTAATTCACACATAGATAGATATATAGATAGATGTGAAGAGAATTAGATAGATAGATAGATAGATAGATAGATAGATTGTGGCTTTCACCTCTAATTTGTATCTGGTCAACTTACCATCATTTTTTGCAAAATAACAAATCATACCATGAACGGATGAGGCTTTTTGAGCCAAGAAATTTAGTGTCTTTAGCACCAATGAGATTTCATTTTACAAGTCATTTTTTAAGGAATTAATACACTTTTCTTAGCCGGGTTTATTTTAGCCCATGGCCCAACGTACCCAGAGAGAATTGTTCCTACTAAACATAGTCTGCTAATCCAGCTAGTTAACCATTACTCTAATAGAGCTTAAATTTGGCACAAGGTAACGAGTATGCTGCTCAGTAGTAAGTGATCTAAGACAGACAAACTCGTGAGTGTGTCAGAAATTTGAGTATTCTAGGTACGGCAATTTCCCTCGTCTTCTGTTCAGCTCCAGGAGACTGTCCCTCTTCCAAAGCAGCACCTTCCCCATTTCAAGAAAGGGGATTATGTCAGGACCAATCTCTGGTGCTTTAGAGGCGACAAGAAGAGATAAGTGAATGTCCTACGGAGCTAAGCATTTCTTTTATTTATTTATTTTATTTTATTTTATTTTATTTATTTATTCTATTCTTTTTTTTTTTTTTTTTTTTTTTGTAGCATACATTCGGATAAACTCGACCTTTTGTCAGACCGGCTTTCGCAAAGGAGGTATGCTGTGTACAAAAAAACTTATTTCTGTGTTTTTTTGTTTTGTGTTTTTGTTTTTTTGTTTTGTATTTTTGGGGGGTGAAGGGTGTAGGTCTTTAGGCATAAAGAATTTACAGATAGATAGATAGATAGATAGTATGTCTTTAAGCCTTTCTGCTGGCTTACATTCTTGTAACAGTTCTCTTATGTTGGGTAATTTTTTCTTTTTTTGTTTTTCGTTTTTGAACATCGCCCAAATCTGTTAACCCAATAAGGTCCAGTTTTGGTTCTCTGTGATTTCGGCTTTTCTTACAGCAAAATCTAGTCTTTGAAACGAATATTACAGATAGTGGCCGAGATTAAGGAGATCCCGATGAGATATCCAATGGGAATCCTAAGAGAGGAATATTCAGACTGTTTTGAAAAGTTGATGAGGCGCTAGAATAAACGTAAGATCAAAATGGAGACCATTTTAAAGATTACTAAGGCACCATTTCCCTCGGTAGGCCTTACTTTCGTTAATATCATTATTAACTTTCCAGACAGATATTATATGAATTACTTTGAGTTCGGTTTCTAAATTACCAAGACAACTCGAAATTACCACGAATCCCACAAGTTATAAAGAAAACAATTACGCCGAAATATATCAAATGAGACGTCTCCACGTAGACAGATAAAAACCTGCTTTAGTTGTCTGTTTCAGTGAGAAATGAAGCATAAAATTGTGATATCTTGGGAGGCTAAAAAAATTTTAAAGACAAAAAAAAAAATAAACGCTAATGGCTCCGTGCCAAATATTATCTTCATCATCGTCATTATCATCTTCTTCGGTGATGTATGTCGAAGTCAACGACATCGTAATCATCTTCTTTGTCGTCTCTTTCCTAGTTGCTGTCTTCTTCTTCTTCTTCTTCTTCTTCATCATCATCATCATTATAATAATAATAATCATTGTAGTTCTTCCTCTTTGTTGTTGTCGTCGTCGTCGTCTTTGCCAACATCCTGTTTCATCCTTTTCATCAACATCGTCTTCTTCCTCTTCGTTTTTGTTATTGTAGTTCTTCTTCTTCACCTTCTTCTTCTAATAATAATAATAATAAAAGAGGTATATCCGTTCTAGATTTCCACATATACCCATTTCAGAGAAGAGAAAAACGGGAGAAAGTTTTTCGTTAACTCTAATTTCTACAGTATCTCCATCAAGTAAATACTGCTTTTGTCGAGATAGCAAAATACACCGAGGGAAAACGGGCGCATTGACGCAGAAATTAAAGGAAATGTCTCTCTGGTCCAACTTTACTCGGTCGACTGGTTATTTACTAATCTTAGCTTAGTCTGGCACAAGACCAAGATAAACTAATCTAAGTTAGTTATATTGTAGGTCACGCATTAAAAGTATTTTCCATACCCATAGACACATTCAGCATGTGCAATATTTAGAATCATACAATTTTTTGTTTGGGTTTTTTTTGGGGGGGGTCATTATCAATCATTACACACTAATCTGCCCGGGTTAACATTCATAATCCGCTTAGAATTATAGTCACCGTATTTCGTTCGCTCTATTCTCCGTCCTAACAGATAATTCATTATCTATTTTAAAAATAACAAAATAGGTAATAAAATCTTTTACTTTTTCTTGTTCCAAGAACAGAAAATATTATTTTCCAATTATGTCTAATCTAATGTGAAAAGACCTATTTTTTTCTTACGACTTTGCTTTTCCGGCTTCAGCAATGAATTTTTAAAATTTATCCCTTTTCCAGAATATTCCAGATATGTATTAACCCTACCCTCTCTGCCAAGAGCAAGATGTGACAAAAGGTCAAATTCTTAAAGCAGAATGCAACTTATTAGAATTCAGAGTTTTCCTTCTCTGAGATAGGTTGCACAAACAAGGCTACGGAACCCAATTTGCCCGACTATTTACTCATAGCTGAAGGGAACAGATATCTCCATGCCTGTCTTGAGCATGAAGTGAAACACAAACAGCCTCGTCCAGGGTTTGAACTCAGGTTATCAATTCTATTTCCTTCGCGGATAACCGTTACTCTTGGAGTGACTTAACTAAAAAGTTCTTAAGATTGTCTTCATTTCTTTAAAGAAGTTTTTATAAATTAAATGTGGACTAGATTCTAAAAAAGATTATTAAAACATTAGATTTGATAAGTTGTGGAACAAGGTCGGGTGTATGGAGCACTCAGTGAAACTCGAACTTACAATTAATGGTTTATTAGGAGGGTTGGTTTTTTTATCATTAGGTTTTTCTTTAACTATTGTCTTACTCTTTATTGTTATTTTCATAACGTTTCGGCCGATATGTCCTCCGGCTTTCTTCAGGTGTTTGTCGAACTCGACAACCTACACGGAACTTTGAACTACGTCCTTTATTGAATCCATGGGGGTCAGCCTGTTCTGATTCCGTTAGTCATAACAGGGTACAAATGTTAAGTATTCTTGTATTGTTACTCGCCTGCAGTCAGGGTTGAACCTGCAACCTCCAAATGATTGTTTCCTTAGAAGCTTAGGGAACCAACGCCTATAACCGTTACCCTATGTGTCCTGCTGGACACATAGGTTGGTTTTTCATTTGTTTTGTTTTGCTTTACGTTTTAACGACATATCAACCCATTATGTCTTGTTTAATATCGAAATTTGATTCATTTGCAAATGTTTGATCATAGGTTACGATAAGTGCATCTCTAGGTAGATTCTCGCTTTATCAGTAAGTTTTAGAATCCATGTACTGTATCCACGAGAGAAAGTCTTCCCCACCCAACCCAAAAAATGTTGTCATGGGTACGACACTAAACTGCATCTAATGATGAAGCTACAATTTTAGAGCTCTGGGTAGCGTGTAGTACCTCTTCGTTGCCATTATTTCCAACTCTGGTCTTTGGGTCCCATCTATAGGTCAAATACAGGGTGGAACGTCATGATTCCATTTCCATTTAATGAAAACCAGTTTTCTTTTTTTGTTGCAGACCATCTACTAGTTGGCCAATTGTGTACAAATCCTAAGAGCGATAGGAGCCTTCTATCATGTCTGAAAGTGACACAATGTTCAACGAGCGAGTTCGGAGATGCACCGCTGTACAACTCGTGCTCTCTACCGATCCAAGTTATGACAACAGGACCATTGCCTGCACCCTCAAAATGCAAATCTGGATTGCCACGAATAACAGGGTCGTGCCCAGGTTGATGAAAACAAAGTTTCCGGCTATGGTTATGGTCTTTGGTGTGGTTTCAAGTGAGGGCCACATCATGCCACCTCACATCTTCGAAGTCGACTTGAAAGTCAACACCAAAGTGTACCTGGATGTGCTGAAGAGTGTGGTGATCCCCTGGTGCAATCAGGTGGCCGGTGGCAGACCCTGGGTGTGGCAGTAGGACTCGGCGCCGGCCCACAAGTCCAAAGAGACACAAGCTTGGCTTCAGAAGGAGTGCAACGACTTTGTACTCTTCTCTCACTGGCCCCCCTCCTCCCCCGAACTGAACCCGCTGGACTACTTCGTTTGGTCATACGTCGAGAACATCACCAACATGACTTCCCACAACACCAAAGCCAGCCTGATCGCCGCCATCCGCAGAGTATTCGCCGAACTCCCACCGGCGCTTGTGGAAAAGGCATGCTCCCAGTTCCGGATCCATATCGAGGCGTTGTTTGAGGCTCTACAACATAATCAAGTTAGCTGAATTGATTTTTTCAATAAAAGTTTTAAAATAAAACTGTAGTGTTGTTTTCTTTAGGACGACAATTTTATCGTTCCACCCTGTAGATACATATGATTTGTAAACTTAAGTCA
This sequence comes from Sepioteuthis lessoniana, assembly GCA_963585895.1. Lineage (NCBI taxonomy): Eukaryota > Metazoa > Mollusca > Cephalopoda > Myopsida > Loliginidae > Sepioteuthis > Sepioteuthis lessoniana. Next base: position 92,504 of record CAUZXS010004635.1, read on the forward strand.
ACAAAGTTCTATGATCAAACAGTTCTATTGCTCACAATTCAATTTAGAATAAGTAAAAAAAAGTTTAATGGTTCCAAGTATTACTATGTATCATTAACTATTCAATTAAACATCAGACATTTTTTTACACACAGTTGAATGTTCAGACAGTTTCTAACAAGTTAATTCAGAATAAGTCAATTGTTTACAAATGATCAAAAAGTTCTATTTCAAACAATTCAGTTTATCACAAGTCATTTGTTTACACTCCGTTTAAATGTCAAACTTCTATTTAACCCATAGATAGGACCCTATCAGGTGCTACCACTCCGGGCCAGAGTGAACCTTGGAGCGATGGCAATAAAGGAGTACTCCGCATCCGCCAAAGCTCCAGCATTACGGAAGCCTCACCATCAGAGTATTTGGTGTCATATTCAGGACACTCGTTGTGGGGGTCTTACCCCTTTGTAGAGTTGAAGTCGGTGTATTCTACAGTTCCTCACCCCTGAAAAAACTCTTAAGAAACAAATAGACAAAATATATAAATATTAATGCACAATACACACAATTCCCTAACTTCTTGGCATAAAATAACTTCAGATGTATTGACATGCTATAAAAATCAATCAATCGATCAACCGATCTAAATCGATTTAATGCTGAATAGCTGATTTATCATTTTCAAGATCTTGCAAGAATTTGCAAAAACTTTCTCGAATGTAGTTCAGAGAGGATATTTCATTTTCAATAATTTTCATAAATTTTATAGAATACTTTAAAAGATTTCAAAGAACCTTTTAGATAGGAAAACCGAGAGAAACTTTTTTCGTTAACTCTAATTTATACTGCATCTCTATCAAGGAAAGGCTGCTTTTGTCGAGATAGCAAAATACGCCGAGGGAAAACGAGAGCATTGACGCAGAAATTTTAAAGAGATATCTTTCTGGTACAACACTACTGTCAACGGTTTTTGAATTGTTCGAGAAAAGACTTTTCCATTATATATATATATATATATATATATATATATATATATATAAGTGCTCATGTATATTTTCAGCTGATTAAGTAAACACATATACCTACCAAAAATTATCAGAGATGGCATCAAGTAGCTAGAAGCATTCTCCAGACGCATTCTGCCATACATGACGCCAATTTATCAAGAGCGAAAAAGTTGTCTGTGATCAGCTAAAATGTGTAAAGACTTCAAAGCATATTCCGACATGTCTATCGGGGATCAAGTCAAATCCTGGATACCTCATTTCACCTGCAAAAAACTCAAGGATGTAGAATAAAAAGGCCTACAGGAAAGCAGGACAAACTGAAAGCGGTTACCGTTAGAAAACCGGTTGTGGGAAAAGATTATAAATACTGTGAGCCTTAGGAGGTCTTACACCGTCGACTTCAGACGGACGCAATATACCATCCAATACCTAGAATTGGTGATATTGAGCTGTTCGCCTTCCCCAAAGGCAATACCTACTTTGCTGGACTGAGTTCATCACCTAAGGCGCCTCAATATAAAGAATGCCGATGGAACCAAACATTTTCTGCGTAAATCCCCATTTCAGTCAGGATTGAACCTGCAACCTCCCGATGATTGTTTCCTTAGAAACTATTACGCCATGTGTCCTGCTGGACAATTCAGAGTGAATTTTTGGGACTTATAAACTTAATGTTCTTACTTGACTAGAATTACTACTGTTATGTATGATTTTTTACCTGTGCTCATATTCAGATTTTTTTCCCCATAACAGTTATAGGCGTTGGTTCCCTCAGCTTCTAAGGAGACAATCATCTGGAGGTTGCAGGTTCAATCCTGACTGCTGGCGAGTTACAATACAGGAATATTTAACACTTGTACCCGATTATGGCTAACGGAATCAGAACAGGCGACTCCCGTGGATTCAATAAAGGACATATTTCGATGTTCCGTGAAGGTTTCTGAGTTCGACAAACTCCTGAAGAAGGCCGGAGGACATATCGGCCAAAAAGTTGTGGAAATAACAATAAAGATGGAGGGTACAGTTTGTTCGAATTCAGAATTGTCCCTCTCCTCGACTGAACTAATAAAAAAGTATATTAAAAATAAAACTTCAAGAGTTAAACTTTCATTTGTTTTCACCAAACGATCCAATCATTGCTATTAAGTTAACTTGTATAATGAGAAAATGGTTTCATAAAAACGACGTTATTCGATTTTAAGAAATGAAGGTCTGTCTTTAATTGTTTAGGTGTGTTTTTGTGGGGTCTTTTGTTGCTTTTTCATTTCTTTTCTTTCTTTTTTTTTTAGTTATTGTTTTCTGTTTTTGTTTTTTATGGTGGTTATGCTAATAAACAACAAGGTATTTATTTCTAGCACAAAGATAAGAATTGGTTGGTTGTTTGGGTTTTATGGCATATCAACCTTTGAAGGTTATTTAATACCAAATCCACTTTTATACAATTATTCAGTTCTATTTCAAACAATTCAGTTTAGCATGAGTACGCAGTTTAATTGTGAAAAACATTGGTTGGTTGTTTGGGTTTTATGGCATATCAACCTTTGAAGGTTATTTAATACCAAATCCACTTTTATACAATTATTCAGTTCTATTTCAAACAATTCAGTTTAGCATGAGTACGCAGTTTAATTGTGAAAAACATTGGTTGGTTGTTTGGGTTTTATGGCATATCAACCTTTGAAGGTTATTTAATACCAAATCCACTTTTATACAATTATTCAGTTCTATTTCAAACAATTCAGTTTAGCATGAGTACGCAGTTTAATTGTGAAAAACATTGGTTGGTTGTTTGGGTTTTATGGCATATCAACCTTTGAAGGTTATTTAATACCAAATCCACTTTTATACAATTATTCAGTTCTATTTCAAACAATTCAGTTTAGCATGAGTACGCAGTTTAATTGTGAAAAACATTGGTTGGTTGTTTGGGTTTTATGGCATATCAACCTTTGAAGGTTATTTAATACCAAATCCACTTTTATACAATTATTCAGTTCTATTTCAAACAATTCAGTTTAGCATGAGTACGCAGTTTAATTGTGAAAAACATTGGTTGGTTGTTTGGGTTTTATGGCATATCAACCTTTGAAGGTTATTTAATACCAAATCCACTTTTATACAATTATTCAGTTCTATTTCAAACAATTCAGTTTAGCATGAGTACGCAGTTTAATTGTGAAAAACATTGGTTGGTTGTTTGGGTTTTATGGCATATCAACCTTTGAAGGTTATTTAATACCAAATCCACTTTTATACAATTATTCAGTTCTATTTCAAACAATTCAGTTTAGCATGAGTACGCAGTTTAATTGTGAAAAACATTTCTATTTCAAGCTATTCAGTTTAGTCAAACAGTTCTAATTCAGTTTAGCATAAGTATGCAGTTTAGTTCTATTTAACCCATAGATAGGGCCCTATCAGGCGCTACCATTCCGAGCCAGAGCGGACCTGGTTGCAATAGCAATGAAGGGGCGCTTCTCATTCGCCAAAGCCCTTGCATTACTGGAAGCTCATTTTCAGATTGTTTAGTGTCATATCCAGTACATTCATTAGAGGGGTTACACCTCTGCAGAGAAGTAGTCGGTGTTTTCTATAGGCCCAGTCAATTAGCCTATTCAGAGAGTTAAAGTCAAAACATTATTATTTTAGATAATTCAGTTTAGCATAAGTACTCAGTTTAGATGGCAAAACAGTTCTATTTCAAGCAATTCAGTTTAGCATAAATGCGCATTTTAAATGTTAAAACAGTTGTATTTTAAACAATTCAGTTTAGCATAAATACGCAGTTTAAATGCAAAAAACAGTAAACTCTAGAAACTATGGTTTATTTCTATTTAACCCATAGGTAGGACCCTATCAGATGCTATCACTCCGGGCCAGAGTGGACTTGGGAGCGATGGCAATGAAGGGGTACTCCGCATTCCCCAAATCTCCAGAATCAGTGGAACTTCCCTATCAGATTGTTTAGTGTCATTTCCAGGACACTCGTTGGGTGGGGGTGTCTTACCTCTTTGCTGAGGTGCAGTCGGTGTATTCTACAGCCCCAGCCGACTGGGCAAAAAGATAAGAATTGTTGAAATAATTTAGGATAGATGATAGTTAATAAATGTATTCTATATCCTACTGGAAGTATTTGGTGACAATGTCGGCTGATATTAGCTGTGCATAACCCAGGAACAGAAAATATGAATGCCTCAGAGAAAAAAAAAACTTCATTTTACCAATCCATTATTTTCCTGATTAGATAGACAGTCGCAAACAGAAGAAAAGAAATAAGAAAAAAGATGTCATCACTGAAATTATTAAAAAGCTGAATAAAATGATGGTGATAGCATTTGCAGTTGGTGCTTTAGGAGCAGTCAGTAAAAATCTGAAAAAAAATACGGGAAGTGGAAATCAGTTTCCAGTATCAGCCTCAAAATATAGTTTTTCTTCATGTTTTCGTTATACGTTGGCAGCGGAGTTCAAAGTCCAGTATATCTTGATGGAAGCACTCGCCTCACTTTTCTGAGTCTAATTCCATGTTCATGAATTTATCAAGAAGAGCGCTGAAGATATGGACTTTCAGAGACATCATGCAACCCCTTTTGCTGTAGTTCTTTACTAAAACCTCAACATAATTTTCGGCTTGGTGATTGCCCAAGAAGCCCCGAAACACTTCAACAAAGCTGTTTCAAGCTTCTCTTTTCCGTCCTACTGGCCTTCTGGAAAAAAATTGTGTGCACTCCACGACCTTGTCTATTTGTTGTTTAACGAAGAAACCAGCTTTGATCTTTGCTCCATGCAGTTTAGGGAAGAAATCTGAAAAGTACTTGAAGGTTACATACACCTTATCAAGAAACGTTTCATAAGACCCAATTTTATGAGAAATGGTGTGATAACAACTTCTGGAGGTCTGCTGCTGGCACACAGTTGATATTTTTGCCCTCCTTCTGAGAAATCGGTATGTTAAGGCCAATGTTTCATGTTGGCAAAGCCTTCCGAGGGAAATATCTGAAATGACACTATTTTAGAATCTTCGATAGTATCCCTATATGTTTATTTGGGATTTTTGGCATATCAACCTATGTAGGTTATTTAATGTCAAATCCATTTTTATACAAATAAACAGTTCTTTATCAAACTTCAGTTTAGCATAAGTACAGTTTTAAAGGTTAAAAACAGTTCTTTTTCTGTTGTGGCCTGTTAGGGGCCAGAAAGAAGAGAAAGCAGGTTGAACAAGTGTATTGAATAAACAGAACATATATAGAAAATAAGAGTGTTAGAACAGCAGATAGAAGTGTCCGTTCAAACTGTTGTTGACTGCTGAGAGAAAGTTGGTATTCGTCATTCTTCCCACCGACCGGACGACAGTGGCACAAGGCTTTTTTTAGATGGGTCCAGACACGCCCGGCAGCTCCAAAAAATGCCTCGAAACCTGTCGGCATTCCCCTAAAAAGGGGTGCCGCAGACACCAGGTGATAAACCCAACATGAGTGCCGGCTTACCGGAATCCATGTCAGACGGCCTCGACTGACTGCCACCGGACCCAGGACACACCCGACCAGATCCGTGTACCGACCAACACAGCCGACCAAAGGGTGTCCCAGCCCAGCGACTCCCAGAGAGTAGTGCATACGCTGTACTCTGCTGGAAGAAATTCAAAGTGAGAGTAAAATAGAGTTAATATTTATGAAGGAGGCAGAGTTCATTATCGTGTACGTAGATCACCATACAATTTCAAACAATTCAGTTTAGCATATAAAATAATTCCATTAAAAACAATTCAGTTTAGCACAAGTACGCAGTTTAGTTCTATTTAACTCATAGATAGGGCCCTATCAGGTGCTACCACTCCGGGACAGAGTGGAACTGATAGCGATGGCAATGGTGGGGTACTCTGCATTCCCTAAAGTCCCAGCCTCACTGGAATCTCACCATCAGATTATATATTGTCGTATCAGGACACTCGTTGTGGGGGGGTCTTACCCCTCTGCAGAGGAGCAATCGGTGTATTCTACAGCCCCAACCGACTGGGCAAAGTATCCCGGTAATAATAGTGATACTTTATCGCTTTTCCGTAAAGTACTGATGCTGTTATTTTTCTCTTTTGAGTTGCACCGAGTGAGACAGAAGAAGGAAAGAATATTTATTTCTGTCATTAAGCAGTACAGCTAGACGAGCAATCAATAAAGAGGTGACAATTCGTTCGGATTATGGATGATTCTGATTGCTTCGCACAGACTGGATGTATCTTGGCAGATGCAGAGGTCTTGTAAACAAGTAAAGAAACATGAAAAATGACGTTTCCGTTGACTTGCAACTTGTTCGAGGTGCGTACGATATGTTTCTAGGCTTTTTTCGTATGGGCACTTTTATTGATAGTACACACATGAAACTCTAGTCCCCTTCGAAGTAATCTCCTCCGGTTCCAATGCACTTGTTGTACCGTTCCAACAACTTCTGGAAGGCCCAAGGAAGTCTTCTTGTGTGAGCTTGTCAATGACTTTCGTTACAGCCTCTGAGCTTAGAGAATAACCAAAAGTCACAGGGAGCAAGGTCTGGACTGTAAGGAGGGTGAGGAACTGTCTTGATGCCCATCTTGGTCAAATAGTCTGTGACAAGGATGGAGTTGTGGACGGGTGTATTGTCCTGCTGGAAATGCCACTGACCCAATTTGAAGAGTTCCAGCCTCTTAGAACGAAATCTCTTCCTGAACTCCCTTAAAACCTCAACATAGTAACCCAATTTGCTAGGAATGCTTTATACATAACTGTAAATTATTTCTATGAGGGATAGTCACTTGAAGTTATAATTGTTTACCAAAGATTATTATTATTATTATTAGATACTTGAAACCACATAACTGTGCGCAAACAAATTACTCTTATTTAAAGGGAGATAATTACTTGAATCCATATGAATAATAGTATTATAGAGGAATATTTAAAACCATTATACTGTTTACAAAAATTGAGAATATAAACGTATTTTCCTAAATCCTACACATAAAATAACCATAGTCGAGTTGATATGTCGTTAAAATCAATCAATCAATCAATTAATCAACATATCAATAAATAAAAAAAATACACATTTAGAAGTTGTACGCCACTTAATTCTATTAAATGGTAAATAGAGAAAGAGGGGCAAAGACGGATGTAGGGGCCCAGGGTGGTGCATGATAATCTGTTACTGATTATAGTTCTTCTGATCGTGGATTTCTCCGGTGAATTCCAGCGGATTTCTTTCCTCAAGAGAGTGCTCTGTGTCTGTGACCTTGTGCCAAGACCGGTCTAACGTCACGCTCCGCGCGCCCCAAAAAAATTGATGAATGAATAAATCAGTTAAAAGAAACAAGTAAAAGAAAGAAGAAGAAGAAGAAGAAGAAGAAGAAGAAGAAGAAGAAGAAGAAGAAGAAGAAGAAGAAATTGGTCAAAGTAATCATTGATAAAAGGTGATGATAAATGGCAGGAGAACCAAACTGCCTGGAGGTGAAGACGGTGGGAGGGGAGGGGGAGGGGAGTTTAGACTCTGGCACAAAACAGACATCACGACGAAAAAAGGCTTTGAAATATGGTTGCGTCTCACAACAGGCACCAAAGGAAAAAGTCCAGAAATGGTAATGAGATAAACCAGCATCAAATCGACAAATATACAAGTGGATCGAGTCAATGTGTAAATAATTCGTTTGATTTCTATAGAAATTACCTATATAAAATGTTTTTCGGTATTGAACAACGTATTTTCCCGTTTTGTCTCATCATCTTTCGCTATCTTCCAAACCAACTTCATATAATTCATCCAGTAGACATGTGTGGGATGATGGTCATGGTCAAGAAAATTGGAATCAGAGAGTCGTGTTCAAAATCTAAAAGAGGTTGTTAGCTTTTCTATTCAAACTTTTACCCTTGGAAAGGAATAAATCCAGCTAAGTGTAAATAATAGAACAGACTAATATATACATATATTGAAAAAGTCAAATACTCCAAAATGTTTTGATAGTAGATGTAATCTATGCCTAGAGGAGAAAATACAAATAATGATATGCCCAGACCCTGAAAAATTGTTAAATAAGAGATGTGAATTAATAACTAGATGTAGACATAGGACTAAGTTTAAACTATAGAAAAATTATCATAGATAATGATTGAATAAAAAAAAGCAGGATTAAATTGAGATTTAAGGTAAATGAATAAAAATGAAATTTTAAAAAAATGAGAAGAAACCATATATATACGTACTCTTAAATAAAAGGGTAAATGAATTAATAGGCTCAAAAACAAAATTTAAATTAAATAAATTTTAATTTTAATTTTAAATCTTGAATTTAATTTAATATAAGTATTACTGTATCCTTACGTAAAGTTATTAAATAAAGTTATTTTATCTAAATTAGTATTTAATCTGGAGTTTTAAGTCGAAAAAGTAATTAGAATTTTAAAAAATAAAAATGAAAAAATCAATTTACTATAATTCCAACAGGCAATAAAATAAAATAAAAACGGAAGTGGGCTAAATGAGGAGAAAACCCTTCACCCCTCTTCTATCCCCTCCCACCCTTCTTTCCGGAGTCTATTCTGAATTTTTTTATCCATGAGATCTGAAGAAGTCCTGTTAATTTATTTTCGTGTTTTTGATTTATATCAAAAACACATAACAGGATGGAAATAAATTTATAATCCTAATGTGACCGGTTTTGCTTTTTCATAAATATATATATATATATATATATATAATATATGTATACACGAAAACATTATATATATATATATATATATATATTATATGAAATGTTTAACAGTTTAAAATGATTGTGGACTTTATTGATATTAACTCTTAAAACATTGGTATTTAGTGTTCGCCAATGGCCCGGGAAACCGGAGTTCAATACCAAAGACTAAAAAAATGGAACTTGATGCCTCCTGGCTTAACACTTAGCATTATAAGGTACATATCAAGGGTAAAGTAGAACAATCCAGGGAAAGGAATAGCACACTTCCCTACACCTCGATGTATTAGCTATCTAAAAAAGAGCCTTCGGGTCGCCCTCGACTTCCGTCGTCATCTATGAAGTGTTTACCAGTTTTGTGAAGATACATTTATGTACCCTATATATTTTGAAACCATAATTACTAAACTCACTTCATTATAGGATATGAATAAGATTGGCTTAGTTTGGTTTCATTTCATTCTTTAATGGTATATGAACCTTCGCAGGTTATTTAATGCCAAAACCATCCTTGTTGAAGGTGAACAGTGAACACAACGGAAGGAAAGATAAGATAAACGCATTTGTAGGTACAAGAACATTTACCTTTTTATATATATAATATATATAGCAATGGTATCAAGAAGAAAGAATACACAAACAACTACAAATATATTAAAAAAAAAAATGTTCCACGGACTAGCAGTACGTAGAAGGGGTACAAAAAAGGGAAAAATGTTTGCTTAATGACAGAACGTAAAATAGCTACGTGGCGTTACCATTTTCTGACATAGTCCGAGACTTGTCTTTCCTGTTTAAAGAACAGAGGCAAAAGAAGTCAAGAATGGGTTTCTGAATTGTCATGTAACACTGGACGAGACACCCAATAGACACGTCCATTCTCTAAGAGAGATAATTATTCATTGCCTCCCTACACCTGTAACCAAAAATAAAATTGGATAAACATAGAAGAGGTGTAATTATTTAGGGGCAGTTACATATCTATTTTTATCTATATATGAAGGTGCTTGTGGCGAAATGGTTATCGCTGTCGGAAGTGGGCTCAGCTATCCGATTTCAAATCTTAGACGAGACTGTTTGTATTTCATATTATGGTAATAACCCTTGGAAAGGTATAAATCGGACTATTCTCCTTCCAGCTATATAATAGAGCAGACTGGGTTCTTTAACCTTGGTATGGCAACCAGTCTAAGAGAAGGAAAACATTTCAAACAAATTGTACACCTGAAGAAGGATGGCCTCCACCGGGCTATTCGTACCCAATGCGCACCACCCTAAATAATGCACCCCCAGGACCAAACCAGGTAACGGGACCAGGCACTCAGTCATTTATCAATCTCCATATTTCTTGCTCTCTCTCTCTCTATATATATATATATACATATATGCGTGTGTGTGTGTGTGTGTGTGTGTGTTGCAATCCTCGCTTGCAAATCTCTTGCAGGCAAAATTACATCCTCTCAAAGAAGACCAATCCGGACAAACTCCAAATATTACGACAGACACGCACGGATCAAATTGGCGATAACAAAGCGATTGGCACTGTGACCTTTGACATCGGTTCCACACACCCCACCCCTCGGTCAACCTTCCCTCCGTTAGATTTCCTAAATTCTTATTCATTCAGTTTCTCTTCTTTTTCTTTTTTTTCCTTCTTTCGCTTTTTCTCTTTCTTTCTCTGTCTCTTTTATTCTTAACGCAACATTTTAGTTTTCCACCTTTTTTCTTTCTCTTTCTCTTTCTTCTTCTTTGTTTCCACTTTGACTTTTTTCTTTTTTCTTCTTCCTGCTTTCTTTTTTATTATTCTTCAGACTTCCTTCATTTCCTTATCTTTCGCTTCTTCTCTTTTTTTCTAATTTCTCTTCTTTTTCCTCTTTTCTCGTCTTTATTGTTTCTCTTCTCTTTTTTGTTATCTTCATCCGTTATTTTTTTTTTTTTTCATATTTATATTGTTCTCTCTGCCTTTCTGGTTTTTTCTCTCTTCTTTTTCTTTTTCTTTTCATTATTTTGTCGTACTTTTCTTTTCTACCATCTTCTTCCTTTTCTTTATTTCATTCTTTTCTTGTACTTTTTCTTTTCTTTTACTTCTTTTCTCCTTTTCCTTATTTTTCTTCCTTCGATATTCTTGCCCAGTTGGCTGGGGCAGTATAATACACCGACTGCACCTCTACAGAAGGGTAAGACACACACCTCCACAACGAGTGTCCTGATATGACACTAAACAATCTGATGGTGCGGTTCCAGTAATACTGGAGCTTTGGGGAATGTAGAGCACCCCTTCATAGCCATTGCTCTCAGGTCCACTCTGGTCCAGAATGGTAATACCTATCTATGGGTTAAATAGAACTAAACTGCATACTTATGCTCAACTGAACTGTTGGAATTAAAGCTGTTTGACAAACTGAATAGCTTTAAAGAGAAATGTCTTTGACTGTACTTAAACTGTACTTACATTAAAACTGCGTGCTTATGCTAAACTGAATTGTTTGAAATGTAACTGCTTTTGACATTGAAAGTGTACTTTCACTAAACTAAATTGTTTAATATAGAATTGTTTTGACATTTAACTGTGTGTAAACAAAATCTATATTTATACTAAATAAAATTAGCTGAATTATAACTGTTTGACTAAACTGAATAGCTTGAAATAGAAATGTTTTTAACTGTGTACTCATGTTAAACTGAATTATTTGAAATAGAACTGAATATTTGTATAAAAATGGATTTGGCGTTAAATAACCTACAAAGGTTGTTATTCCATAAAACCCAAACAACCAACCCTCGATATTCTTCTTCTTTAACTCCCTCTTTTTGGGAGACAGAGTAGGGTTTTTTTTCTCCTTCGGTTCCTTCTTCATTTTCTTTCCTGAAACCATTAAACTGTACAAACAAATGAGCTCTAGCTCATTTAAAAATGTTACCTTCAAACTATTCGCAAACAAATCATATTACATATATATATATATATATATATATATATACTAATCGAAAGCCAAGTGAGCCGATGGTGGGAACGATTCTATTTTAGGATTTTCTTTTTTCAATATGCATGTAATTCAAAATCCACTAGAGAGCTTAAAATAAAATCATGATTAATTAAAATACAGAACAAATAATTCCATATAAAAGAAAAAATTTGAAAATTACTCATATTTGTCTGTGAAAATATTTATATCAGCATACCCTTTTTTAAACATTAGATCTGAATCTTCTAACAATTTCAGCGATTTCTAAAGGTTTTTCTTTTATATGGTATATATATATATATATATATATATATATATATATATATATATATATATGAATTGGCATTAAATGACCCCCACGTGTTGATATGCCATAAAACCAAACCAGAGTAAACCTTTTTCTATGTTTTTCCATCCTCTCTCTCTCTCTCTCTCTCTCTCTCTCTCTCTCTCTCTCTCTCTCTCTCTCGCTTTGATGATTACATTGGTGAGAAACTAAGTGACCAAGATCTGTTGACTGTATCCTATTTACCCAACCCCGAATATCGTTTAAAAGCGTTTGGTAAATTAAAAGTGCTCAAATGCTCGCCAGCAGAGCAATATAACAACCAAAATGAATTAGGATCTATCGAACAATGAAAGGTTTTCAAACAAATAAAGTATTTTGAGATATTTTAATAAACAGATGAGAATCTTTAAACCCAACCCATTTTATATTATTTACCACTGAATTGACTTATTTTATGTGCCACTGAACTGAATTTTTATATTATGTGGTACTGAACTGGGTTTGAAGCATACATACGAGGTGCCTACGATAAGTTTCCAGACTTTTTTGTACAGGCATTTAAAATTGTCGTAGACACTTGAAAATTCAGTATGTTATTGCTATACATCTTATGAGATGACTGACCAATTTTTATGATTTCAGGTTCAAATGAACAGCTATAGAAGCAATTGGAATACACCCTACTAAATCCTCATTGTCACAGCTGGGGAATTTCAAAAATACAATCTGGACGTCAGGACACTTTAGACGAACTATATGCAATAAGGTTCTGTTTTAAACTTGGAAAAAATGCCACAGAAACGTACGGAATGCTTCAGACTGCTTTTAGAGCATCTTGCATTAATTGAGCATCAGGTTTTGAGTGGCATTAGAGATTCAAGGAAGGCAGGGAGTCTGTGAGGGATGATGAAATGTCGTGGGAGGAGTAAGGCAGTAAATACACCAGAGTTGATTGGCCAAAGGGTTAGGGTTAGGGTTACTATGTTGAGGTTTTAAGAGAGTTCAGGAAGAGATTCCTAGGGAAGAGGCCAGCACTCTTCAAATCGGGTCTGTAGTATTTCCACCAGGACAATGCACCCGTCCACAACTCCATCCTTGTCATAGACTATTTGAGCAAGATGGGCATCATGACAATTCCTCACCCTCCCTACAGTCCAGACCTTGCTCCATGTGACTTTTGGTTATTCCCTAAGCTCAGAGGCTGTCGTTATGAGACAATTGAGGAGATGAAAGAGGCTGTGACGGAGTTCTAATGTTCATAATTCGATATTTTTCTGGGTTTTATACTTGCTCTGCTATAGTCGCGATGTAAAATTTTCTCATTTGTATTATTATTATTATTATTATTATTATTATTTTCTTGTGAGTTTTTCACACTAGTTAACGCTGGTGGTCTTTCACTAGAGTCTGAGTGACTGTATGTTTCTTCAGATCTCTCCAGGACTCTTCTGGGTATTCAAGCTGATTTTAATAATGCCATGGTTTGTATATTCTCGATTCTTCCTCTGATTTCCAATCCCTCCAGTTTTTTTTTTTTTTTGTTTTTTTTCGGAATATTTTGGGATCATTCCAAGTTCACTGACTACAAATGGTATCACCGTCACCCTGATATTCCATAGCTTTTTAGTTCTCTGACAAAGTCCAAGTATTTGTCTATCTTTTAGTTTTCTTTTATTTTGACTCGG
>CAUZXS010004636.1:0-60000 GCA_963585895.1 Sepioteuthis lessoniana
CAGAATCCTATTTACTAGAATTTTCTTGTGTCACGGCCATTTAATATATATATATATATATATATATATATACGAGGATCATTAAATAAGTTTCCAGACTTTTCTCGTATGGGTACTTTTATTGATCGTACACACATAAAACTCTAGTCCCCTTCGAAGTAATCTCCTCCGACTGCAATGCACTTGTTGTACCGTTCCAACAACTTCTGGAAGACCTCATGGAAGTCCTCTTATGGGAGCGTGTCAATGACCTTCGTCACAGCCTCTTTCATCTCCTCAATTCTCTCATAACGACAGCCTCTAAGTTTTTCCTTGAGCATAAGGAATAAGCAAAAGTCACAGGGAGCAAGATCTGGACTATTGGGAGGGTGAGGAACTGTCTTGATGCCCATCTTGGTCAAATAGTCCGTGACAAGGATGGAGTTGTGGACTGGTGCATTGTCCTGGTGGAAATGACACTGACCCGATTTGAAGAGTGCTGGCCTCTTCCCTAGGAATCTCTTTCTGAACTCCCTTAAAACCTCAACATAGTAACCCTAACCCTAACCCTTTGGCCAATCAACTCTGGTCTATTGATTTCCTTACTCCTCCCACACCTCTCATCATCCCTCACAGACTCCCTACCTTCCTTGAATCTATTTTGCCACTCAAAAACTGATGCTCGATTCATGCAATATGGTCCAAAAGCAGTCTGAACCATTCAATACGTTTCTGTGACATTTTTTCCAAATTTAAAACAGAATCTTATTTCATATCGTTCTTCTAAAGTGTCCTTACGTCCAGATTGCATTTTTTTAATTCACCAACTGTGACAATCAAGCTTTAGTAGGGTGTATTCCAATTGCTGCTGTAGCTGTTCATTTGAACCTGAAATCCTAAAAATTGGCCAGTCATCTCATAAGATGTATTGCAATAACAGAGAATTTTCAAGAGTCTACGACAATTTTAAATGCTTGTACAAAAAAGTCTGGGAACTTATTGAATACACCATACATATATAGGAGTGTAAATCCTATATCAGGTTCGTCTCAAGCGAGTCCTCTGATCTCCAGAGTTATTCCGTCCCGTCGACTGAGACAGTAGAATATCCCTATGGTTATTACGCTCTACCAAAAGATAGGTGAGTCCTTGGTATGACACTAAACTCCATCTGATAATGCGGCTCCAGTTCTAGAGATCTGATGAATGTGTAATACCTCTTTGGTGTTAATCTCAGATTCACTCTGATCGGAAGTAGTTGTTCTTCTTAGGGTCTTATCTATGGCTCAAATAGATCGAAGAATGATTCTATTTGGTAGAAATACTATCAGATATTGACTCACCACTGCTTGAAAACGTTTCTTCTATTATTTTTAATCCATAAGACAATCAATCAATCGCATATCCAAGACAAGATCGATCTATTGGGAAGCCAACTATTTTCTCTTCATAGAACATTCCCCACGTTAATCAAAATATTATTTTGAATAAATAATCGAAATATTTTCAACATAAAGTAAATAAACAAATTATGGAATCATTAAATTATGGGGAAAATTATGGAATCACTATATCAAGGGAATCTACATGTACAAAAATAGAAAGGATGGGGTTAAATCTTTTGTTCTAGCGGGCAAATGTTTAGCAGGCAAGTCCTAGTCAACTATTAAAAGAGTTGTGTTGGGGTTTTTTTTATTGAGTTCAATAGGAAGAGATCACCGTAAATAACAGTTATGACTGGTCTCCAACGGCTCGTAATGATAATAACTGAGCGATAAGATTGTTAGACAGAGAGATTAAAGATTTAAATTGAATTGGAAAATCTTATTTACCAACCCCTCCACTCGGGCAGGATATGACACAAGGTTAATTTTTAAGTGGAGTTTTACAGGTTTGAATTCAGAGTTTTCCTTCTCCTAGACTAGTTACCTCACCAAGGCTGAAGAACCTAGTCTGTCCTACTACTTACCCATAGCTGGAGGGAGAATAATTGGATTCATACCTTTCCCAAGAGTATTAGTGCTATGTGAAATGCAATCAATCTCGTCCAGGATTTGAACTCGAATCACCAAATTGGAAACTAGAGAATGAGAAAACAGAAGAGAGCGAAAAAAGATTAAAAAGAGGTTATGGAATAGATTACTTACTCCATCCGATGATATAATATCGCATCAACGATCCGGACTCGTTTGTATGTGAGTGAGCAGAATAAGTGATGACAATGTATAAATTAAACGCTTCGTTCATCACCCAACAATAAGTGGCGAGGAAGAAATAATGAAGTAAAATGGCGAATACTTGGCACACAATCTGAAAAACAAAGTAATTAACACAAATCAGTAAAATAAATAATCATTGCTCGACGAAAGTGAAAACTTCAAAAACAAAAAAGCGAATGCGATGTAATTCACAAAAAAAAGGCTTGAACTATCTTTTGAGATCAAGAATCAGTATCGATCTGTTTAGAAGTTTATTTTTATTACTGATCGTAAAAACGCCCTTAGAATTCACTGAATTTCTGAGACCATTTTATTGCCATTGTTCTACAAGTATTCACACGAATCGTATCTGATAGTCTTACATTTGTCCAATATTTTGAACTGGAATTATTTTTATTTTTCCCTGAACTGAACAGTGTAATGAAATATTCGCCTTCCACGATCAGTTTCCTGGGTGTGGGACTGACAACAAAGGGTCAATCACGGGAACTTTTGATGTGGGTGCGAGAAATGATCTTTTCATAAGAATACAAACATTCACTTCTAGCATATATAGCAAGTGTCCGAAACTTTCATTCGACCATTGTTTAAGTTTTGTTTTGTTTTTGTTTTTTTTTCAGGGTAAAATAAGTCCTGATTTTACTTCTGACAATAACCTATGGTAGTTTAAAGCGCTTGGGAAGAAAGATTGAACATTTTCTACGCAAGACTGAACAAAATATCTGTGGTCTAACGTGAAGAAAAAATTAGTTGACATATATATATATATATATATAAGTATGTAGTCTGCCTATAGTCCATGGATTAAATATAATTGGGAAGAAGATATGAGACAGTTATTCTACCACCTAGACCTCGATACAATAAAAATAACAAGGAGACTTGAAAAAATTAAATTAAATTAATAAACAGTGTTCCATCGTATTTAACGAAACTTGCTTGAACAATAACTAGCTGCCAAATCATACAATCTTATATATATATATATATATATATATATATATATATATATATATATATTAGTTTTTGTAAATATCTAATAGCATGGAAGTTTGTCTGCGACTACAGGTTTCATGCCGTCTTATAAACGACAATCATCAGGCAGAGAATGAAAGATACTGGAGAAATCGAAAAAAATCGAAAAATACCGTCAAAATAAAGGTAAAATTGCATACAAGTTTTTATGCGCACGTGCTTGTCTGTCTGTCTGTGTGTTTCTGTGTGTGTGTGTTTCTGTAGGTTTATATTAGCGTATTATTGTGTGTAGTCGTATAAGTGCTTTTTAGTATGTGTGTGTATGAAGATACATGCGCCACGCGGCAAATTTAAGGTTGTCTCCTGGATATATGAGGCATGATATATATATATATATATATATATATATATATATATATATATATATATATATATATATATATATATATTGGGAAATTGGAAACATAGATGGTACAACAACAGACACTCATTTTCCAACCCAAAACTTAGATACCAGACTGCTTTATCAAAATACTTTTGGGGCCTTAAGGATCACGGGCTATCCCCACAAATTAAGTGGAAAATAATAAGGCACTCATCTACCGCTCATAGCTTTAACAGTAGATGTAACTTATGCTTAGACGAAAAAGTTAGCATAATTAATTTAAAAAATAGAAAACTATTGTTGAACGAGAGAAATGAGCTCGTCTTTAAGTGCAGACATAGAGGAAAATTTAAATTATCCTGATTGGGAATCACTGTAAATAAATAATCGCAAGGCCTATGATAAAGAAGTATTAGAAACTAATAGAGATCAGCCCAACAACAGATATCACCGAGACAGGGAAAGATAAAGATAGATAAGGACCAGATGAACGTAGAATATTAATCTAAAAATTAGGGCCTGTGATTCTGGAGTGGTTAATTCCTCTTGACCATTTTTAGGGTAAATTAAAAAACACTTGACGACTATATAAAATGTCCCCACCTTATCTGGTTTAACTATCTCGGTCCTAATTGAAACAAGAGGAATATCTAGGATGGCAACAGCTGAGTTAATTAACAGACATATTAGAAATAAATATAAATCATATATGAGATAGCCATTAGTTAAACGATCTTATTCTGTTTAGAAAAGCACACCTGCCAAGTAGGAAAAGCAACCACAAGAACACCAAATTTGAAGGGACTGACCAGTAGATTAATTCCACTTCTGTTTCTTAATCGTTCAAACATATAACATGTTCACACCCTCTGCTCACGCCTATGAATGAAATAATTTGTAATTTGATTTCCACCTTATTTTTATTTTTATTATTTTTATTGTTTTATTTTTATTTTTATCTTTATTTTCAGATTTTTAATATTTTAATTTTAATTTTTTTAATTATCTTATTTTATCTTCTGAATACGAACTGTAACTCCACATTCGCTACTCTGCGACAGGAGAGAGCATATAAAAAAGTCATCTGACGAGACGGAGAATATAGCAATAATATTCTCCGCTGAAATAAATTTATTATGACGACTTAACCGAGTTTGAGTCTCCATTAAATTGTACTATATACGCTCTGAATGTGAATTGTGTTATACCCTAGAGAATAAATAGGGAATTAACAATAGCCATACATTGACCACTCTCATAGATTTATATGATTACCCTCATATATTCTATGTAAAGAATAATCCACACCTACTGTCCTTGGACACTGACTGGATAATTTATATATAATAGGCTATCGATTATATGGAAATCAGACCTAACCGATAAAATGAAACGCAGTTTCTTCCAGGCAGCGGTCACATCGATACTGCTATATGGGTGCACTACATGGACGCTAACAAAACGGCTGGAGAAGAAGCTAGACGGCAATTACACAAGAATGCTGCGTGCAATCTTGAACAAGTCCTGGCGGCAACACCCCACAAGACACCAACTGTACGGCCACCTGCCTCCCATCACGAAAACTAATCAAGTTAGACGAACCAGACATGCAGGACACTGCTGGAGAAGCAAGGACGAACTCATAAGAGATGTACTCTTATGGACCCCCACACATGGCCGTGCAAAAGCAGGACGACCAGCACAAACATACATTCAGCAGCTATGTGAGGATACGGGATGTTGTCCTGAAGACCTGCCTAGGGCGATGAACGATAGGGAGGAGTGGCGAGAGAGGGTCAGGGATATCCGTGCTACCAGCGCGACATGATGATATATATATATATATATATATATATATATATATATATACAAAAACGTAAAACCTTGACCGTTGTCCTGAATAAAACTTGTTTGAAGAGTGATTGTGTGAATGTGTGTGTATGTATGTGTGTATGTGGTCGGTGTTTATATCAATCATTATACGGGTACACATTCTGTTGTCCGATCTTCTTTTAATCCGACTAACATTTGATTAAAACCTTTTCTTCATTTTTCAATTTTCTTTCTTTCTAATAACCAACAACATTGAAAGACAATGTAAGTGTGTAATAACAATTAAAAAAAAGTTAGAAGTTTAATCAAATTGCCTCTATTTCAATTCGACAAATCATGTGATCTATGATAATACAACTTATAATAATAATAAATAACCAATATTAAATAAAAGCAAGTCTTTTTTCGATACATGAAATATCGAGTTATGACAAGAAAATTTAAATTTGGATCATAAAATAATGAATAAAAATTTTATTATGAAAAAAGAAATTTAGAATTATCAGAAAATTATATAAACTACAGATAAATTATATTTATATATGTAATGAAAATCAGTCAAAATTCTACTTAAAATATTGAATTAAAATCTAAATTTTTTTTTTAACATTTTGCTCCTGATCACAGATAGATAGAATAAGGAATTAACTTAAAGTATGTGTAACAAAAATAGCTCAAATTGTAATGAAGTATCCAGCTCCCACAACCACTTACTCTGATGCCCAGTTGTGTGAACGACAGTAAAAGGTTAATGACAAGAACTCTCGTGGTAGTTGTGAAAGATGGTCCCACATAAGATTTTGGATTTTTGAAGCGGGTCAGTAACCAGAAGATTAACAATTAAGCATCTAAATTTCGGTGCTAAGCAACTCCTCCGCCACCATTCAGGGATGTGCAACGATTTATCAAAGAATAGGGTTTTTCCTTGATCAACTTGAAAATATCATCTCAGGTCTTTTTGTTTTTTAGACCAGTCGTAACATCGACAATAAAATGAGGTTTTACTGTGACCACGTGTCAGACTTTTCCTTTCCTCATCGTCGCACTCTTCATCTTGTCTTTGTCTTTCCCTCTCCGTCAACCTTCTTCAAGGTGCCCGCAACGCAACAGAACTTAGGATTAATTAAGCATAATTGCATAATCGTATTAAGAAGTTTTGATTTTCTTTATTCGTAGTAATAAACAAAATATATTTCATGTTATAAGATTAAAAAATATTGAATGCAATAATAAATGTTAGAAACTTTATAATCGTATTAATAAGATTTAATTTTAAAAGTCTATATTCATAGCTATAAATAAATTATGTATTTATGCTATAAAATCAAAAGAAAAAATAGTGAATGCAATAATAAATCCGAGAAACTTACTTTATAATCGTATTTATCGATACCAATCATGAAAACCACTTGACTGAATACAATGCACAAAGAAAGATTTTTGTGAAGTGCCGCTGTACTGGACGAAGTCCTGAAGAAATTTTAAAAAATAGCAATAAAGATTGGACAAAAACTAATAAAAGGAAAAATAAAGATAAAAGTTAATATCATTCATAATTTACAAATATTTGCATGCATCAATGAAAATATATTCATATCTTAAAAAATAAAGATCTCACATCTACCAGTACGCCCCACAAAATTGGGAAATATGAAGTTAATTGATAATCTTTTTATCAAGCAAATACTATTTCATTGAATTTTTGATTTTAAAAAAATCTGCCCGAAGCTAAATCATATAAGTTAACTTCAATTTTAAAATAGTTCATTCCTGTAGAAGGGAATATCAATCTCACCACTTTACAACGTTTAATTTGGACAAATATTTGTTAAGAACATTTTACTGAAAAATAAACAAAACAAATTTAGTTTTTAAAACATATATTCTATAATTAAATGCGTCACCATTTATTTATAATCGCACGTTCCCAAACAATTAATGATAGACAATAGAACACATTTCAAACTTCAATCAAATTTACCCGAAAAGTGATTCTCTAAGAGAGATAACTCTAAATATTATAAAAGAGTTATTTCCCCTGTATATTTTATGCCTATAATTTGATTATATGTACTTGTAATTTCTTTCTTGTTTATTTTAATTATCCCAAGAATGATTCATAAATCACTACTGAAATAGAATTACTCCTTTAACTCTTAACTATATTCTAAGTTTATAATCATTAAACGTGTATATACAAAAATTTCAAAAAAATAAATTGTAATTCAATATGATTTAGAATATGAAATTACTCTGAAGAAAATCGTGAAAATCCCAAAGTTTTAATTAATCTTAAAATAATCTTAAATAAGTTTCGTATTAAATACAAAGGTTTCTTAATTTGTTCAAGTTCTTTTGGAGAAAATTATATTTCTCGGAGAAAAAAAAGAAGCAATTTAACGGGAGGTAACTTCGTCAGAATTTAAAAGAAGGGAGATAATTATAAAAACTAGAACCTATTTACAGAAAATAAAAAGGCAACAATCTGAATATACATTCCAGTTTACATAAAATTAAAAATACAGATAAAATACATGGATTGCCATAAATTACCATTTTATACATATTCATCAATACCTGAACATGTTAAAAATAAGGGATTTATTGACAGTAGTCAGATCACATGCATATTATATACTCAGGTCAAAATCGACGTCATTTTTCACGATGTTACAATTTGTCTCTCGCTATATTTTTATCAGAGTGTTTTATTGTTTGGAAGGCCTAGAGTTATCGAAAAGCTTTACAAAAATGGCCAATAAAAATCTTTTTTTACTAGATTTTATGAATTTTGACACCAACTTTCTCAAAACGCATTATATTCAACATAAAACTTCTCTTTATCATCCATAATAAATTATTAAATAAAAATTAAGTTATACAATGGCAAACGTTCGTATATCTATCGAATTTCTTTTTTGAGGCAGCTCAACCAAATTGGCCATGTATATTCACTGGGCCTAAGCGAAAGTTTGAATGTAAAAAAAATATTGTTCTTTGCGGTGAAAGTGATGTTCTTATCTGGAAAATGTCTGTGACACGTTATTCCCAAACCTCAAACCGCAGTTGGGGAAAATACCAGAATTGTACAAAAAACAAAAAATAAAAAAACAAAATAAGAATAAGAAGGAAGAGTAAATTTTGTTATTTGTGCTGGAGACGAAAAATCAAAGATCATCATTGACCATAAGCGGTATTATTATTATTATTTGCTACGGCGAAAATTGCAAAGGAATGGCCGTCAGATTTTTTTTTTTTTTTTGCTCTGCTTTCGGATTTGTTTTGTTTTTCTGTTTCTTTTTTTTTCTTTTCTTTTTGCGGGGTATAGGAGTAAATTTTCGAACTTTTCCGTTGAGTTATTAATTGTATCCGGACATTTGTATGCATTTATCCAAATCGAGCAGGGTGTGACACAAGGTCAATTTTTGAGTAGAGCAAAGTTGGCTTGAATTCAAAGTTTTCTGTCACCTGGAATGTTGGCTTACCAAGACGGAAGAACCCAGTCTTTTATTTACCAATTGGTTCGAGAAGGGATCAGATTAAGTGATGACTTTCCGAAAGGTATTTGCACGAAGTAAAATACAAACAGCCTCATCCAGGGTAGAACTCTAGTCACCAATTCTATTTCCAATGACAAAAATGGTTACACTAAGCGCGCCTCCCAACATATGTTGCCTATTTGAAAGTTTTATTCTTGTGTTATCTACTATGCTCAAATTCTCCCAGAAAAAAAAAATTTAATTTTCCATTTATTTGTAATCTTATTTTCGAACTTTACCTTCTTTTTTTTATTTTTTAATATACTGCAAAAAAAATCGTCTTTTTTTGGTAAGCAAAACAACCAAAAGAAAAATAATAACATTAACAAAATATTTCGCTCTTTATATTATATTATGGTCATTGGCCCAGTGGGTAGAATGTTCACCAATGATCCGGGAGACCTGGGTTCAATCCAAGGTCGCGTCGGACCAAGGACTTTAAAAATGGTACTTGATAGCTCCTTGCTTAAAACGCAGCAATATAAGGAAAGGAGTACCACCCTCCCCTACACTTTGGTGTAGTAGCTATTGAAAAGGGAGCCTTCTGGTCACCCTCGACTACGGTCGCCAAATTTACTTATTTTACAATGGTCTTAGATAATAACTAATCAACAGGAAGACATGATGCTGCAAGGCATAATATATCTAAATGGATAAACTTCATGAAGTTATGTAAAGAAATATTTTGAGTGATACTTCGAAGATTTACTGTTTTTGTCCGGATAATTTTTCATTACTAAACAATAATGCCATCTAATTATTTACATCTATTGCTGTAAGTATTACCTACACACTTAACTTGTAGTGTTTTATCATCAACATCATCATCATGTCGTGCCGCTTGCACGGATATCCCTAACCCTCTCTCGCCACTTCTCCCTACCGTTCATCGCCTCTGGCTGGTCTTCAGGGCTACATCCCGTATCCTCACATAGCTGCTGTATGTATGTTCGAGTTGGTCGTCCTGCTTTTGCCCGGCCATATGAGGGGTCCATAGGAGTACATCACTTATGAGCTCGTCCCTGCTTCTCCAGCAGTGTCCTCCCTGTCTGGTTCGTCTAACTTGGATAGTTTTCGTAATGGGAGGCAGGTGGCCGTATAGTTGGTGCTTGTGGGGTGTTGCCGCGAGGACCTGTTCAATATTGGTCGCAGCATTCTTGTGTAATTGCCGTCTAGCTTCTTCTCCAGCTGTTTAGTTAGCGTAGTGCATCCATACAGCAGTATCGACCGTTACTTGGAAAAAACTGTGTTTTATTTCATCGGTCAGGTCTGGATTTAGATTTTGTACGATTCATCATGAATTGCAACAAGATAACTTCTAGTCGGTTGATCTTGATGACAGCGCTCCTTTCCAACGAAGGTCGGCTGAAAATTTCATTGGCTGACAAAGATACTCTCATTGTGTGTGACTAAATGAGGTTTATTTTTCAACGCCGTTTCCATTGTGGTTCATATACTTCTATCGATGGTACAGTGCTTGGATCCCATTGGAGAAAAAAAGTTATCAACAGCAGATATGACGGCTTCGTACGAACTTTTCAGCCTATGAACATTTCAGCTCACATTCGTGGCGGGAACATTGTTACTTTTATGTTAAAACCTTCATCTTGCCCCGGTAAGCATACATGCCAAATTTTCCATTCTGCATTCAATTGTTTGCCATCAACAGAAAACAGACACTTCCTAAATATTATTCTAGATAACATATCCAATATGAAACAATTGACTTACCTTAAATAAGTGAGCATTGCAAATGAAATTAAACAAAGTACGGCTGATACACTACAGCCAATATAAGATGCCACATTCATAAGATTGGGTCGTTTTTCTCCTTTGTCCCACTGGAATAGAAAAGATATATATACATATAAATGTAGTGTGTGTGTGTGTGTGTGTGTGTGTGTGTGTGTGTGTGTGTGTGTGTGTGTGTGTGTGTGTGACGTAAGTCTCTCGAAAATGAGACGTGTAAATAATATTCTTTCATACAACCTGATTTCAAAAAATTCACGTAAGTTGGTTAAAAATTTTTAATTGTGTAACACAGAAAAATAAGACTAGCAATATATATAAGTAAAACTGAAGACCACTTTTTAAATTGTTGCCAATGGATTATATTTATAATTGATCTTTAATCTTGACAAAGACTTTGCAATACTTATCATCCTCAATGTCTCTTCTTTTTACGTGTAGATGTTATGAGAACACAAAATTATTTGTGGAATAATGAATTAAAGTTCTGAGATGATATATTTTCATTATATTTTATATTATATTTTATATCATATTTTATATTTTATAATATATTTTATATTTTATATTATATTTTATATCATATATTATTTATATTTTCAAAGATAATTTTCTTTATGTATCAGCAATAGCATCCAGAAGCTGCAGTACTCTTTGGCCATCCAAAACGTCTAACATGATTACTGTACCCTACCCAACATGACAACTGTACACTACCCAACGTAACACTGTACTGCACTAAACATATAGTGTACCTACCCAACATGATTATTGTACCCTACCCAATATATACTGTTCCCTACCCAAAATGATTATTGTACCCTACCCAACATATACTGTTCCCTAGCCAATATGATTACTGTACCCTACCCAACAGATACTGCACCCTACCCAACATGATTATTGTACCCTATCCAACATATACAGCACCCTACCCAACATAATTATTATACCCTATCCAACATAATACTGTACTCCACTCAACATATATTGTACCTACCCCGCATGATTATTGTACCCTATCCAACATATAGTGCACCCTACACAGCATAATTATTGTACCCTATCCAACATATACTGCACCCTACCCAGCATGATTATTGTACCCTATCCAACATATACTGCACCCTACCCAACATGATTATTGTACGCTTTAGAACATATACTGCACCCTACCCAGCATGATTATTGTACCCTATCCAATATATACTGCACCCTACCCAACATGATTATTGTACGCTTTCGAACATATACCGCACCCTACCCAACATGATTATTGTACCCTATCCAACATATACTGCACCCTACCCAGCATGATTATTGTACCCTATCCAACATATACTGCACCCTACCCAACATGATTATTGTACGCTTTCGAACATATACTGCACCCTACCCAGCATGATTATTGTACCCTATCCAACATATACTGCACCCTACCCAACATGATTATTGTACACTATCCAACATATACTGCACCCTACCCATCATGATTATTGTACCCTATCCAACATATACTGCACCCTACCCAGCATGATTATTGTACCCTATCCAACATATACTGCAGCCTACCCAACATGATTATTGTACCCTATCCAACATATACTGCAGCCTACCCAGCATGATTATTGTACCCTATCAAAAATATACTGCAGCCTACCCAGCATGATTATTGTACCCTATCAAAAATATACTGCACCCTACCCATCATGATTATTGTACCCTATCCAACATATACTGCACCCTACCCAGCATGATTATTGTACCCTATCCAACATATACTGCAGCCTACCCAACATGATTATTGTACCCTATCCAACATATACTGCAGCCTACCCAGCATGATTATTGTACCCTATCCAACATATACTGCAGCCTACCCAACATGATTATTGTACCCTATCCAACATATACTGCACCCTACCCAGCATGATTATTGTACCCTATCCAACATATACTGCAGCCTACCCAACATGATTATTGTACCCTATCCAACATATACTGCAGCCTACCCAGCATGATTATTGTACCCTATCAAAAATATACTGCAGCCTACCCAGCATGATTATTGTACCCTATCAAAAATATACTGCACCCTACCCATCATGATTATTGTACCCTATCCAACATATACTGCACCCTACCCAGCATGATTATTGTACCCTATCCAACATATACTGCAGCCTACCCAACATGATTATTGTACCCTATCCAACATATACTGCAGCCTACCCAGCATGATTATTGTACCCTATCAAAAATATACTGCAGCCTACCCAGCATAATTATTGTACCCTATCAAAAATATACTGCACCCTACCCATCATGATTATTGTACCCTATCCAACATATACTGCACCCTACCCAGCATGATTATTGTACCCTATCCAACATATACTGCAGCCTACCCAACATGATTATTGTACCCTATCCAACATATACTGCAGCCTACCCAGCATGATTATTGTACCCTATCAAAAAAATACTGCAGCCTACCCAGCATGATTATTGTACCCTATCAAAAATATACTGCACCCTACCCAGCATGATTATTGTACCCTATCCAACATATACTGCAGCCTACCCAACATGATTATTGTACCCTATCCAACATATACTGCAGCCTACCCAGCATGATTATTGTACCCTATCCAACATATACTGCAGCCTACCCAACATGATTATTGTACCCTATCAAAAATATACTGCAGCCTACCCAGCATGATTATTGTACCCTATCAAAAATATACTGCAGCCTACCCAGCATGATTATTGTACCCTATCAAAAATATACTGCACCCTACCCATCATGATTACTGTACCCTATCCAACATATACTGTTCCCTAGCCAATATGATTACTGTACCCTACCCAACAGATACTGCACCCTACCCAACATGATTATTGTACCCTATCCAACATATACAGCACCCTACCCAACATAATTATTATACCCTATCCAACATAATACTGTACTCCACTCAACATATATTGTACCTACCCCGCATGATTATTGTACCCTATCCAACATATAGTGCACCCTACACAGCATAATTATTGTACCCTATCCAACATATACTGCACCCTACCCAGCATGATTATTGTACCCTATCCAACATATACTGCACCCTACCCAACATGATTATTGTACGCTTTAGAACATATACTGCACCCTACCCAGCATGATTATTGTACCCTATCCAATATATACTGCACCCTACCCAACATGATTATTGTACGCTTTCGAACATATACCGCACCCTACCCAACATGATTATTGTACCCTATCCAACATATACTGCACCCTACCCAGCATGATTATTGTACCCTATCCAACATATACTGCACCCTACCCAACATGATTATTGTACGCTTTCGAACATATACTGCACCCTACCCAGCATGATTATTGTACCCTATCCAACATATACTGCACCCTACCCAACATGATTATTGTACACTATCCAACATATACTGCACCCTACCCATCATGATTATTGTACCCTATCCAACATATACTGCACCCTACCCAGCATGATTATTGTACCCTATCCAACATATACTGCAGCCTACCCAACATGATTATTGTACCCTATCCAACATATACTGCAGCCTACCCAGCATGATTATTGTACCCTATCAAAAATATACTGCAGCCTACCCAGCATGATTATTGTACCCTATCAAAAATATACTGCACCCTACCCATCATGATTATTGTACCCTATCCAACATATACTGCACCCTACCCAGCATGATTATTGTACCCTATCCAACATATACTGCAGCCTACCCAACATGATTATTGTACCCTATCCAACATATACTGCAGCCTACCCAGCATGATTATTGTACCCTATCCAACATATACTGCAGCCTACCCAACATGATTATTGTACCCTATCCAACATATACTGCACCCTACCCAGCATGATTATTGTACCCTATCCAACATATACTGCAGCCTACCCAACATGATTATTGTACCCTATCCAACATATACTGCAGCCTACCCAGCATGATTATTGTACCCTATCAAAAATATACTGCAGCCTACCCAGCATGATTATTGTACCCTATCAAAAATATACTGCACCCTACCCATCATGATTATTGTACCCTATCCAACATATACTGCACCCTACCCAGCATGATTATTGTACCCTATCCAACATATACTGCAGCCTACCCAACATGATTATTGTACCCTATCCAACATATACTGCAGCCTACCCAGCATGATTATTGTACCCTATCAAAAATATACTGCAGCCTACCCAGCATGATTATTGTACCCTATCAAAAATATACTGCACCCTACCCATCATGATTATTGTACCCTATCCAACATATACTGCACCCTACCCAGCATGATTATTGTACCCTATCCAACATATACTGCAGCCTACCCAACATGATTATTGTACCCTATCCAACATATACTGCAGCCTACCCAGCATGATTATTGTACCCTATCAAAAAAATACTGCAGCCTACCCAGCATGATTATTGTACCCTATCAAAAATATACTGCACCCTACCCAGCATGATTATTGTACCCTATCCAACATATACTGCAGCCTACCCAACATGATTATTGTACCCTATCCAACATATACTGCAGCCTACCCAGCATGATTATTGTACCCTATCCAACATATACTGCAGCCTACCCAACATGATTATTGTACCCTATCAAAAATATACTGCAGCCTACCCAGCATGATTATTGTACCCTATCAAAAATATACTGCACCCTACCCATCTTGATTATTGTACCCTATCCAACATATACTGCACCCTACCCATCATGATTATTGTACCCTATCCAACATATACTGCACCCTACCCAGCATGATTATTGTACCCTATCCAACATATACTGCAGCCTACCCAGCATGATTATTGTACCCTATCCAACATATACTGCACCCTACCCAACATGATTATTGTACCCTATCCAACATATACTGCAGCCTACCCAACATGATTATTGTACCCTATCCAACATATACTGCAGCCTACCCAGCATGATTATTGTACCCTATCCAACATATACTGCAGCCTACCCAACATGATTATTGTACCCTATCAAAAATATACTGCAGCCTACCCAGCATGATTATTGTACCCTATCCAACATATACTGCAGCCTACCCAGCATGATTATTGTACCCTATCCAACATATACTGCAGCCTACCCAGCATGATTATTGTACCCTATCCAACATATACTGCAGCCTACCCAACATGATTAATGTACCCTATCAAAAATATACTGCACCCTACCCATCATGATTATTGTACCCTATCCAACATATACTGCACCCTACCCAGCATGATTATTGTACCCTATCCAACATATACTGCACCCTACCCAACATGATTATTGTACCCTATCCAACATATACTGCAGCCTACCCAGCATGATTATTGTACCCTATCCAACATATACTGCAGCCTACCCAACATGATTATTGTACCCTATCCAACATATACTGCAGCCTACCCAGCATGATTATTGTACCCTATCCAACATATACTGCAGCCTACCCAGCATGATTATTGTACCCTATCCAACATATACTGCAGCCTACCCAACATGATTATTGTACCCTATCAAAAATATACTGCAGCCTACCCAGCATGATTATTGTACCCTATCAAAAATATACTGCACCCTACCCATCATGATTATTGTACCCTATCCAACATATACTGCACCCTACCCAGCATGATTATTGTACCCTATCCAACATATACTGCAGCCTACCCAGCATGATTATTGTACCCTATCCAACATATACTGCACCCTACCCAACATGATTATTGTACCCTATCCAACATATACTGCAGCCTACCCAGCATGATTATTGTACCCTATCCAACATATACTGCAGCCTACCCAACATGATTATTGTACCCTATCCAACATATACTGCACCCTACCCAACATGATTATTGTACCCTATCCAACATATACTGCAGCCTACCCAACATGATTATTGTACCCTATCCAACATATACTGCAGCCTACCCAGCATGATTATTGTACCCTATCCAACATATACTGCAGCCTACCCAACATGATTATTGTACCCTATCAAAAATATACTGCAGCCTACCCAGCATGATTATTGTACCCTATCCAACATATACTGCACCCTACCCAGCATGATTATTGTACCCTATCCAACATATACTGCAGCCTACCCAGCATGATTATTGTACCCTATCCAACATATACTGCAGCCTACCCAACATGATTATTGTACCCTATCAAAAATATACTGCACCCTACCCATCATGATTATTGTACCCTATCCGACATATACTGCACCCTACCCAGCATGATTATTGTACCCTATCCAACATATACTGCAGCCTACCCAACATGATTATTGTACCCTATCAAAAATATACTGCAGCCTACCCAGCATGATTATTGTACCCTATCAAAAATATACTGCATACTACCCATCATGATTATTGTACCCTATCCAACATATACTGCACCCTACCCAGCATGATTATTGTACCCTATCCAACATATACTGCAGCCTACCCAGCATGATTATTGTACCCTATCCAACATATACTGCACCCTACCCAACATGATTATTGTACCCTATCCAACATATACTGCAGCCTACCCAGCATGATTATTGTACCCTATCCAACATATACTGCAGCCTACCCAACATGATTATTGTACCCTATCCAACATATACTGCAGCCTACCCAGCATGATTATTGTACCCTATCCAACATATACTGCAGCCTACCCAGCATGATTATTGTACCCTATCCAACATATACTGCAGCCTACCCAACATGATTATTGTACCCTATCAAAAATATACTGCAGCCTACCCAGCATGATTATTGTACCCTATCAAAAATATACTGCACCCTACCCATCATGATTATTGTACCCTATCCAACATATACTGCACCCTACCCAGCATGATTATTGTACCCTATCCAACATATACTGCAGCCTACCCAGCATGATTATTGTACCCTATCCAACATATACTGCACCCTACCCAACATGATTATTGTACCCTATCCAACATATACTGCAGCCTACCCAGCATGATTATTGTACCCTATCCAACTTATACTGCACCCTACCCAACATGATTATTGTACCCTATCCAACATATACTGCACCCTACCCAACATGATTATTGTACCCTATCCAACATATACTGCAGCCTACCCAACATGATTATTGTACCCTATCCAACATATACTGCACCCTACCCAGCATGATTATTGTACCCTATCCAACATATACTGCAGCCTACCCAACATGATTATTGTACCCTATCCAACATATACTGCAGCCTACCCAGCATGATTATTGTACCCTCTCAAAAATATACTGCAGCCTACCCAGCATGATTATTGTACCCTATCAAAAATATACTGCACCCTACCCATCATGATTATTGTACCCTATCCAACATATACTGCACCCTACCCAGCATGATTATTGTACCCTATCCAACATATACTGCAGCCTACCCAACATGATTATTGTACCCTATCCAACATATACTGCAGCCTACCCAGCATGATTATTGTACCCTATCCAACATATACTGCAGCCTACCCAGCATGATTATTGTACCCTATCAAAAATATACTGCAGCCTACCCAACATGATTATTGTACCCTATCAAAAATATACTGCACCCTACCCATCATGATTATTGTACCCTATCCAACATATACTGCACCCTACCCAGCATGATTATTGTACCCTATCCAACATATACTGCAGCCTACCCAACAGGATTATTGTACCCTATCCAACATATACTGCAGCCTACCCAGCATGATTATTGTACCCTATCCAACATATACTGCAGCCTACCCAGCATGATTATTGTACCCTATCCAACATATACTGCAGCCTACCCAACATGATTATTGTACCCTATCCAACATATACTGCACCCTACCCATCGTGATTATTGCACCCTATCCAACCTATGCTGCACCCTACCCAACATGATTATTGTACCCTATCAAAAATATACTGCAGCCTACCCAGCATGATTATTGTACCCTATCAAAAATATACTGCACCCTACCCATCATGATTATTGTACCCTATCCAACATATACTGCACCCTACCCAGCATGATTATTGTACCCTATCCAACATATACTGCAGCCTACCCAGCATGATTATTGTACCCTATCCAACATATACTGCAGCCTACCCAGCATGATTATTGTACCCTATCAAAAATATACTTCAGCCTACCCAGCATGATTATTGTACCCTATCAAAAATATACTGCACCCTACCCATCATGATTATTGTACCCTATCCAACATATACTGCCCCCTACCCAGCATGATAATTGTACCCTATCCAACATATACTGCAGCCTACCCAACATGATTATTGTACCCTATCCAACATATACTGCAGCCTACCCAGCATGATTATTGTACCCTATCAAAAATATACTGCAGCCTACCCAGCATGATTATTGTACCCTATCAAAAATATACTGCTCCCTACCCATCATGATTATTGTACCCTATCCAACATATACTGCACCCTACCCAGCATGATTATTGTACCCTATCCAACATATACTGCAGCCTACCCAACATGATTATTGTACCCTATCCAACATATACTGCAGCCTACCCAGCATGATTATTGTACCCTATCCAACATATACTGCAGCCTACCCAACATGATTATTGTACCCTATCCAACATATACTGCAGCCTACCCAGCATGATTATTGTACCCTATCAAAAATATACTGCAGCCTACCCAGCATGATTATTGTACCCTATCAAAAATATACTGCACCCTACCCATCATGATTATTGTACCCTATCCAACATATACTGCACCCTACCCAGCATGATTATTGTACCCTATCCAACATATACTGCAGCCTACCCAACATGATTATTGTACCCTATCCAACATATACTGCAGCCTACCCAGCATGATTATTGTACCCTATCCAACATATACTGCAGCCTACCCAGCATGATTATTGTACCCTATCAAAAATATACTGCACCTTACCCATCATGATTATTGTACCCTATCCAACATATACTGCACCCTACCCAGCATGATTATTGTACCCTATCCAACATATACTGCAGCCTACCCAGCATGATTATTGTACCCTATCCAACATATACTGCAGCCTACCCAGCATGATTATTGTACCCTATCCAACATACACTGCAGCCTACCCAACATGATTATTGTACCCTATCCAACATATTTTGCACCCTACCCAGTATGATTATTGTACCCTATCCAACATATACTGCACCCTACCCAGCATGATTATTGTACCCTATCAAAAATATACTGCACCCTACCCAACATGATTATTGTACCCTATCCAACATATTCTGCACCCTACCCAGCATGATTATTGTACCCTATCCAACATATACTGCACCCTACCCAACATGATTATTGTACCCTAACCAACATATTTTGCACCCTACCCAGTATGATTATTGTACCCTATCCAACATATACTGCACCCTACCCAGCATGATTATTGTACCCTATCAAAAATATACTGCACCCTACCCACATGATTATTGTACCCTATCCAACATATAGTGCACCCTACACAACATGATTATTGTACCCTATCCAACATATTCTGCACCCTACCCAGCATGATTATTGTACCCTATCCAGCATATACTTCACCCTACCCAACATGATTATTGTACACTATCCAACATATAGTGCACCCTACACAACATGATTATTGTACCCTATCCAACATATACTGCACCCTACCCAACATGATTATTGTACCCTATCCAACATATACTGCACCCTACCCAGCATGATTATTGTACCCTATCCAACATATTTTGCACCCTACCCAGCATGATTATTGTACCCTATCCAACATATTTTGCACCCTACCCAGTATGATTATTGTACCCTATCCAACATATACTGCACCCTACCCATCATAATTATTGTTCTCTATCCAACATATACTGCACCCTACCCAGCATGATTATTGTACCCTATCCAACACATACTGCACCCTACCCAGCCTGATTATTGTACACTACCCAACATATTGTGCACCCTACCCAGCATGATTATTGTATCCTATCCAACATATTCTGCACCCTACCCAGCCTGATTATTGTACCCTATCCAACGTATACTGCACACTACCCAGCATGATAATTGTACCCTATCCAACATATACAGTACCCTACCCATCATGATTATTGTACCCTATCCAACCTATGCTGCACCCTACCCAACATGATTATTGTACCCTATCCAACATATTCTGCACCCTACCCAGCATGATTATTGTACCCTAACCAACATATACTGCACCCTACCCAGCATGATTATTGTACCCTATCCAACATATTTTGCACCCTACCCATTATGATTATTGTACCCAATCCAACATATACTGCACCCTACCCATCATAATTATTGTACCCTATCCAACATAACTGCACCCTACCCTGCATGATTATTGTACACTACCCAACATATTCTGCACCCTACCCAGCCTGATTATTGTACACTACCCAACATATTGTGCACCCTACCCAGCATGAATATTGTACCCTATCCAACATATTCTGCACCCTACCCAGCCTGATTATTGTACCCTATCCAACATATACTGCACCCTACCCAGCATGATAATTGTACCCTATCCAACATATACAGTACCCTACCCATCGTGATTATTGTACCCTATCCAACCTATGCTACACCCTACCCAACATGATTATTGTACCCTATCCAACATATTCTGCACCCTACCCAGCATGATTATTGTACCCTATCCAACATATACTGCACCCTACCCAACATGATTATTGTACCCTATCCAACATATTCTGCACCCTACCCAGCATGATTATTGTACCCTATCCAACATATACTGCACCCTACCCAACATGATTATTGTACACTACCCAACATATAGTGCACCCTACACAACATGATTATTGTACCCTATTCAACATATACTGCACCCTACCCAGCATGATTATTGTACCCTATCCAACATATTTTGCACCCTACCCAGTATGATTATTGTACCCTATCCAACATATACTGCACCCTACCCATCATAATTATTGTTCTCTATCCAACATATACTGCACCCTACCCAACATGATTATTGTACCCTATCCAACATATACTGCACCCTACCCATCATAATTATTGTTCTCTATCCAACACATACTGCACCCTACCCAGCATGATTATTGTATCCTATCCAACATATTCTGCACCCTACCCAGCCTGATTATTGTACCCTATCCAACGTATACTGCACACTACCCAGCATGATAATTGTACCCTATCCAACATATACAGTACCCTACCCATCATGATTATTGTACCCTATCCACCCTATGCTGCACCCTACCCAACATGATTATTGTACCCTATCCAACATATTCTGCACCCTACCCAGCATGATTATTGTACCCTATCCAACATATACTGCACCCTACCCAGCATGATTATTGTACCCTATCCAACATATTCTGCACCCTACCCAACATGATTATTGTACCCTATCCAATATATACTGCAACCTACCCAACATGATTATTGTACACTACCCAACATATAGTGCACCCTACCCAGCATGATTTTTGTACCCTATCCAACATATAGTGCACCCTACCCAGCATGATTTTTGTACCCTATCCAACATATACTGCACCCTACCCAGCATGATTATTGTACCCTATCCAACATATAGTGCACCCTACCCAGCATGATTATTGTACCCTATCCAACATATAGTGCACCCTACCCAGCCTGATTATTGTACCCTATCCAACATATACTGCACCCTACCCAGCATGATTATTGTAACCTATCCAACATATACTGCACCCTACCCAACATGATTATTGTATCCTACTCAACAGATACTAAGTCTACCATACGGAAGATTGGCGTCATACAATATTGTATGCTCCAATCTTTTCTGTTAATCTTTTTTAAACAAATATAGTTCCTTTCATTTTGTCCTTTCTAACAACTTTTCTACAGATATCTTCTTCGATCTTCCTCGGGTAAATAAAAACATAATTACAAAGTGAATTTTAAAAACCATTGGATCATTTAATAAAAGATGAAAGATAATATCGACCGATATGCCGTTTGAAAAATATTAAACAAACTGAAGACAATCTGAAAATTTTTTTTCATCATGCTGAAGTGCTAAAAAAGTCAAAATGGCTGAAAAATGCATCAGCCGAAATTTTGTATTAAACCAGAGGAAATGAAAATGAAGGTTTGATAAAAAATTATGAAATAAAAAAAACACTTAATTTATTTCTCAATATAAAAAAAAATTAAAGTAAATTTCAGGCCACCCAATTTATTGAAATGATTTATAATCGGCCTGAAATTTATTATGAACGGGATATTATTATTATTATTGTTGTTATTATTATTGTTGTTGTTGTTGTTGTTGTTGTTGTTTACTCCTTGAGAGCTTTTCTACCTCAGCTGATGCTGATGGTCTTTCACTGGAATCTGAGTGACAGCAAGTCTCCTCAGGTCTCCAGGACTCTTCTCATTATTCTGGCCGATCTTAATAATGCCATAATCAAGATGCTCTCCACTCCTCCTCTTACCTACAAGTCCTCCAGTCCGTTTATTAATCCTTTGATGACTGTACCAAAAGTACAAATGACGATTGGTATAATTATCACCTTTATGTTCCATAATTCTTTTCAATTCCCTACCAAGGTCCAGGTACTTATCCTTCTTTTCATTTTCTTTCAATTTTATTCAGTGGTCAGCCAGGACAGCAAAGTTCACAATTTTGCAAGTTCTTTTTTTCTTGATTATTATAAGGTCTGGTCTTCTGGCCGAGATTAGGTGATCCGTTTATATGTCAAAGTTTCATAGGAGTTTATGAGTGTCATTCTCTCGAACAGATGCTGTATTGTGCATATACCATTTGTTCGTATGGTCAAATTTATCATTATTATTATTGTTGTTGTTGTTGTCGTTGTAGTAGTAGTAGTAGTAGTAGTAGTAGTAGTAGTAGTAGTAGTTGTTGTTGCTGTTGTTAGATGGACATATTTTAGACACATTTAAATCTCGAATAACAGCGTCTCTTGACTTCCTTGTTTTCTCAATAAGAGTCTAAGAATGACAGTGTTGCAGTTAACAAAATTTCTTTTCTTTTAATGGTGGATACATTCTAAGAAAATAAGTTTGATCATAATGAAAACTGCAATCATCGAAATATTTGAAAGTTTCAAATCTTTGCAATTAAATAAATTTGATTCTGCATCTATGGATAATTTTCAAATGGGTTTCAATCTTCTTTCGCTGAATGTTAGGCTGAAGGAATATTTTCTAAATTGTTTACTGGAAAAATATTTTTATGCGTCCTTTTCTTTTTATTTCAAAATAATAACATTTAATTTTCAGACGGATATGTATTTTAAAAAACATTTACCGTGTGTGTGTGTGTGTGTGTGTGTGTGTGTGTGTGTGTGTGTGTGTGTGTGTGTGTGTGTTGGAGGGGAGGTAAAAGTTTTCACAGAAAATAACAAAAATTTTCTTTTAGAATATTAAACACTTTCAAACAGCTTTCGTAAAACTGAATTCATTATCTTATGGTTTGGTTTTTCAGCAACATTATAGCCAGCTGATTCTACAGACATTTTAGAAGTATATTCTATATGAAAAAAAGAGGGAAAAAAACGGAAATAAACTTTTAAACTTTAACAGCAACGGTTATATAATGTTATGATTACGTTATAGGGTGCCGAGGATTTTACAAGCAAGTTGCAAGTAGCTTTTTGCATGACAGCTCTAGTGACTGAAGGTTGTTGTTTACATGAGTGACCCAAGAGAAGGAAGTCACTGCCACGACCAATTTTCAGTGTAAAAATGATAAAAACACGTAATTAATGGAATGGTGATGTGTTATATTTTGTTTTTGTGGGGAGGGGATCACATTCTGGTGATTAGTTTAACTTTCAAAAATCTAAAGCGAAGAAGAGAAAAAAAACTGGATTGTTTGACAAATGTCATAGAAAATAAAAATACGAAATTTAGTACCGAAATTTAAGTTGTTTGATAAAACAACAGAAAACAAAATTCTGGAGATCGAGATAAAAAGGAAAGTTATTTTGGCTGTGATGATAGACGAGCCGAAAAAGAATGGGGGAGAATGCTCAAAGATACAATACAAAAATTCCACCCTCTTCGTCATCCGCCAACGACTGCAAGGGATTCAACTGCGTTGCCACGTAAAACTTAGAATTGCAGGAATACGACTCACAGAAAGTTTATCTTCCAGCTATCACGATCCATGTAGCCTTTAGGAGCTAGGCATCACACTAGATATTAACATTATTTATATATCTAACATTCAACTTTCCCTTTGTTCTGAAGACAACCACAAAGTTACAAGAGTCCTATTATCAGGAATCTCTCTGATACACCATAAATTACACTTTCCTGGGCTGCATCTTATAAGAAGCACGATATATATATGAAAGTAAATATGGATTAAAATCCTACAGTATGAAGATAGCAGGAAACAACATAATCCAAATAGGTAAATATATTATGATGTAAAGTCGACGTTAACGTTTCGGTTTCAGGAACCATCACCAGAACTTGTATATCAAAATAGTTCACATGGCGATGTCATCTCAGCAAGCATCCATCGCTATGTGAACTATTTTGATATCCAAGTCCAGATGATGGTTACTGAAACCGAAACATTAACGTCGACTTTACCTCATAATATATTCACCTATTTGGATTATGTTTTTTTTCTGCTACCTTCATATATATATATATATATATATATATATATATATATATATATATATATATATATAAGTACGATTGCGTGTTTTTGAACAAATAGTGAGAAAGCTTATACAACAAAAAGCACGTGTAAAAGTTTGTTTTAATCACTGAATATAAGCACGTTCATCTTATAGCAAAAAGCTTGCCTTGAAACTGTCGCGCGCGTGTTAGGTATTTTTGAAGCTGATTTTATTAGGAAGAAGTGTTTTTGCCTTCGGGAAGAGTGTCTGTCAAAAATGAGCGAATGTTGGCAAATAATGTTCAATGAATCTGTGGTTGTGTGAGACTAGAATTTCTACACATTTATTGTCAGAAAACTTGGTGCACGCACGTGTATATATTTTGGCGCAGTCTTTCTTATGAACAAGTTTTATTTTATTAAAGATGATTGACATGTTTTGTTTTATAGTATTTACTATTTTTCTCTTGTCAACAAATGTTTGGCTCAAATTCGTGTATAAATTGTCCAAAGTTTTATTCAAGAAAATAAATTATAAAAAATAAAAACATGTAAATATTATTCAGCCTCGGATCTGGTCAATTAAGTTTGCCGTAAAACGAATAAATATTACAGACGGCTTACAACTGTTGTAATGGCTTGATGCGCAACGAATTCGAAAGAATTTAAATTCATATTTCTATTTAAAAAAAAAACTTCATAAAAATACAAATACGTCTATGCTTCTCCGAATACAAATTCAAAGACAGATTAAATTCATACCAGAAAATGACGATTGTTAACTGAAAGTGATCAGCAGGTAAACTTTACTATTTCTCGACATCATTGAACCAAACATTCGTTGTCTTAGACGGATGAAGAAAACAATTAAAAGAAAAAAAAAACAATTTTAAGAAAAAATATTTTGCATACGTAGATAATTTTCAAAATTCTTTCAACATTTTAAGCTGAATGCTTAAAATGTTGAAAGAATTTTGAAAATTATCTACGTATGTAAAAAAATTTTTTAATGGTAACGATGCAAAATAGTTAAATATTTTGATGCTATTTTTTGCGAAATTAATGTAAGTAAACTTTTTATTGCTAAGGTATAATTATCTTTTTTACCAAATGACTGAAAAATTTATCAAAACAAACCATGTCTATGATCTTTATAGAACTTGTTTGTGTATATGTGTATATGTGCTCAATTGAGTGGATATACTAAAAATTGTATCTGACAGCGTGTATATATATATATATATATATATATATATATGTGTGTGTGTGTGTGTGTGTGTGTGTGTGTGTGTGTGTGTGTGTGTGTGTGTGTGTTGCACCAAACTTAAATTCAAGTGTCAGGTATGCGACAAACTGCGGCCCTGAGCCCACTAAAGGGCTCCGTGTGGTGAACTACTTACAGTATTACGGGCAGACAAAAAAAGACAAAACAGAAAAAGTTTTTAATTAAAATAAGACCAGAACATCAAATATTAATAATAATAATGATAATAATAATAGTAATAATAATAATATTGGAGTGGGGTAGATGTTCATTTAGTCGTAGTCATTGTAAACAAGTAGAAAGGTAGCCTTACTGCACGTTAAAAATAAGCAGAGACGTTTGGTGCATTCAGTGAGTCTTAAAACAATCAATCTCTGATGATGACCAAAGTCCGAAACCGGTTGGAATTAATATATTTATAAAATTAATTTATCAACGTTTATGTATCTACAATTTCTTTCATACATACTCTCTCTCTCTCTCTCTCTATATATATATATATATATATATATATACACATATATATATATATATGTATACATATATATATATATATATATATATATATACATATATATATATATATATATATATATATATACATATATGCAGAACGAACAAATCATTATGGAAACGTTTTGCTTACATCAAGAGAGTGCTCGCATACTGGACAGTAGAGGTGTCAAAACTTAAAATAAATTATCTTATTTCATTATGTTAGCTTTAGCATTAAAAGTTTCATGTATTTAAAAAATATTGTCAGATGTAGCTCACGTGTAGTATATATATATATATATATATATATATATATATATATATATATATATATAAGTTAAAGTACAACTCCAGTGATATATTGGTTAAGAGAGTGTGAGAAAATGGTTTGAATAAAAAAAATAAAATCGACTAATATAAATCTGAGTGCCTTTCGACTCTCACCTTTCTAAAAAAATCGTCTGTAAAATTTGGATATTAAAACAATAAGAAGTGTTATCGCAAAAGAAAGGAGAATTATAGAATTCGAAGGATAGTCAAAATTTGTGATGTCGAGGAGCAATTTCTCCGAAAACCATTTTGGTTCTTCCTAAGTATTTTCTCAGTTTTGGGTTCTATGCTGTTGCGTAGTAGAGCAGGGTAGATCTTGGCCGAAATGGATGTAAAGGTTATGCCTCGGTTGTTCTTAGTTATTCTGAGGTCTCCCTTCTTAGGGAAATGGAGAATGCATCCCTTTGTCCATCTGTCTATTGTGTTTTGGTTATATACTGCATTACAGTGTTGGAACAGTATGTCGTCGAATTCCCTGGTCTTCCATACTTCTGGGAGTATTTCATCAACCCCTGCTGCTTTCCTTTTTTTAATTTTTCGTATTTCCGAGTCGAGTTCTTCTTGTGTAAACAGTCTTAGTTTTATGTCTAGTTCATTACAAATAATTTTCGTGATTGGTTCATGCTTAACTTTCGAAGGTTTTCGAGTAAATTCTCGAAAGATTGTTTCTACAACTGTATTCGTTCTTCTTGGCTAGCAGCTTTCAGTTTAGCTTTCGCAGGGCTCTTCTTTCTCCTCACTTCGTTTACTGTCTGCCATGCTATCTTGAGCCGAGTCTCAAATCTTATTGATCTGATTTTGTGTGTATTTTGTTTATTCTTAGATTTATATATATATATATATATATATATATATATATATATATATATGTATATACACACGATAACGACTTCCATATTCAGTATATATACGTTTACAACTTTCTTTCCCTTTTATAAGAAAGGACGAAACGTAATGAACCATGTTAAAAGGTGAGGCTGATATGAACCAGCTCGAACATATATATATATATATATATATATATATATAAGCAAGGGCAAGTAAGCAAGGCCATATATATATATATATATATATGTGTGTGTGTGTGTGTGTGTGTGTGTGTGTGTCGAGAGAAAGACGGGGAGAAAGAACACCAGAGAGAGAGAGAGAGAGAGAGAGAGAGCAAGTGAGAGAGATGAATATAGAAGTATGATGATTGCTATATTTATAAAGAAAAAGTGCTTTGTATATCTAACTTAGACCAGCATAGTTTGGAGACTACCCGTATCTTGCCTATGTAATTATCAAAGAGACCTTATATTCAAACTTATATATATATATATATATATATATATATATATATATATATATATATATATATATATATATATATTGAAAGAAAGAAAGAAAGAAAGAAGGAAAGTCTCTTATAGGAGTTCATTTAATAATATCTCATTACAAATTGAATAACTCTATCAGAGCGTTTCTGTCCTGGCTAACGTAGTAAAGCCCTCTTTTACTAGTGGTTAAGTTACACGAAGATATTTGAAAGATCAAGATATTTTCTGAACTTAGATCGTATATTCTTTGTCTCTGAAAGAAATACACAACGGATTACGTCGCGTTCTTTTGTCTTTTTTTTTTATATCAAGCAAGTGTTTTTTGATATCCTAATTATTTGATATCCTAATTATTTTTCTAATATAGAATGAGGCGTGCAAAGGGTGCAGCGTTAAAGATTGATAAAAGCTGTAAAACCGGGAACAACAACAAGAGTCGAACATTTCAATAAATTAAATATCATATAAATTAAATATCATCTATCCATTTAGGCACAAAGTGTAAATTGAGGATCAGGCTAGATTGTTAATGTTTGTCGTTAAGGCCTCACTAAGTGCCTCAATACAGTGATCTTATGCCAGACTTATTCAAGCTTAGAAAATATCAACACTTTATACAGTCATGTAATTCGTGACATTTTTGTAAAATAACATGAGCTGAGCATATCACTAAATTTTCCGACGAATTACGATAATTTTGGTCATTTTGGCGGTATTATTTACGTTGGGATCAATATGTTTTGTCTGTAGATTCGAGATGGAGGCATGAAACATTGTTATGACTTCAGAAGACAAGAGCATGAGTTTTCTGAAATCCTTTTAAAGAAAGAAAGAAAGAAAGAAAGAAAGAAATCTTGAAAAGAAGAAAATGACGATCAGGTGAACAATAAAGATAAACAAAAAGATAGAAAAAGAAGACTTAATTATAGAACGTTACAACGAAAGAAGAAACAAGAAAAAAATGAAAGGTCAAAAGAGAGGCAAAGAGACTGGCAGACGGAGAGATGAAGAGAGAGAGAGAGAATCAGAGAGAGAGAGTGATTTAAAAAAGAGAGAAATGTAGAGAGAGAGAGAGAGAGATTAAATTGTGCAGACTACTTAACTATTACACTTGAAAAACTCAGATTTGAATTTTTATCTGATGATTATTTTTTAGAAAAGGAATTAAGCAACATATTTACATATATTTACACTAAGCCGATTAAAGTATCGTGTAACCATAACAAAGAAATTTATCATTACCTATTGTAAGACTATATATATATATATATATATATATATATAGACTAATGGAAAATAATACCGTAAAATATAGCCATTTGTTTATATATATATATATATATATATATGTGTGTGTGTGTGTGTGTGTGTGTGTGTGTGTGTGTGTATTAAATCTCTTTCAGGAAACTCTCAAATTTTCAATCTCCATCAATAAATTGAAAATCAGTGAACCGAATGAACCCTGAACTAAAGACCAGCATTTTATCATGAATTATTACATCACTATAGACAGAAATATAAAGTGGAAATTACTCGTATAGTAGTTTTTAAAGTGTTGGACTCCGACATCGAAATAAGCGAGTTCGAATTCCAGTCGCGCTATATCGTTTATTTTCGGACTAATGTCATTGGAAAAGGCATGAACCCTCATATCCTTATAGCTATAGGTTAAATTGTACCTACTTCACGAATAGTTTCGGTATTAAATAATCCACGAAGTTTGATAAAAAGAGAGAAACCAAAGCAAACCAAGAAATATTAGATGTATACGCTGAAACATTCTAAAATTCCATTTCAGTATTTATTCAAATAAGGTAAAACACTTAATGAACCAGTAGATCGTTGACTTACTATGCTACATGCCTTTGTAATAATAAACTATGTCGTCATTGAGCCCTGTCTCTTGAAATGGACAATGGGACTCAGCAGAGGTAATGAATAAACTTCATTACCAACGAAATTTCTTGCGCAG
The DNA here is from genome assembly GCA_963585895.1 of Sepioteuthis lessoniana. Taxonomy (NCBI): domain Eukaryota; kingdom Metazoa; phylum Mollusca; class Cephalopoda; order Myopsida; family Loliginidae; genus Sepioteuthis; species Sepioteuthis lessoniana. The sequence continues at coordinate 30,900 of CAUZXS010004636.1, forward strand.
TCGATGGTCAAGATCGTTTAACTCCGGTTATCCGATATGCTTCTGTAGGTAGGATCAAAAAGTCAGTTGGTTCGTTCGTTGGTTGGCATATCAGCTTTTGTAGGTTGTTTAATGCCAAATCAATTTTTGTACAAATAAACTGTTCAATTTCAAAACAATTCAGTTCAGCATAAATACACAGTTTAATTGTCAAAAATATTTATATTTAAAGCAATTCAGATTAGTCAAACAGTTTTAATTCAAATAATTCAGTTTAATATAAGTACAGATTCTGTAAGTTATGTTAAGCGTGAGGACTATTAAGTTAAGTTTAGCGTGAGGACTGTTTCAACGTCAAAACAGTTCCATTTCAAATAATTCAGTTTAATATAAGTACGCAGATTAGTTCTATTCAACCCATAGATAGGGCCCTATCAGGTGCTACCACTCCGGGCCACAGTGGACCTGGGAGCGATAGCAATGAAGGGGTACTCCGCGTTCCATAAAGCTCTAGTATCATTGGAACCTCACCTTTATATTGTTTAGTTTCATACCCAGGACACTTATTGTGGGGGCGAGTATTACCTCTCTGCAGAGGTGTAGCTGGTGTATTCTACAGCCCTGCCGGCTGGTCCCGGATCAAAAAGTGTTTTCTTGGAACACAAATACGTGTTTCCTGCGTGTATATGCGTTTGAAGATAAGTCGACTCACTTTCGCTTTGAGCCTAAGCGGAAAAAGATTGTAAACCAAATTGGATACAGAAGAGACAGATGTATCTTTCATCCTAGAAAGTCACTACCTATTTCTTCTCGTAAAGATAATTTCATATCTTTTACTCATTCAAGCCATCTCAGGTTTTGAATCAAAGTGACTTTTGACAAAGAAATAAAACAAGTATCGTTTTGTTTGGTTTCTTTGTTTAATGACATATCAACCTTCGTTGGTTATTCAATGCCAAAGCCATCCTTCAAGAAGAACTGCAGTGATACTATTAAACACATTGCTGGAGGAATAGCGGGGTTCATACATTTCTCAAGAGTTTTAGTTCCAAAGAGAACGTAATAACGTGACTGGAGTTCGAACTCTCAAATTCGAAGACTGCAGTCTTGCATTTTATCCATTACTACAGGAGGACTTCTTTTCGTTTAATTGAAATTTAAAGGTTGCTTGCAACAAACAGTTCAAGAGCTATAGCACAGAATCAGAAAACAGCAGTTCGTTTAGCTTTTATTACTGGTTCTGGATGGAGTTTATATCATTTTTCACAACCCAATATTCCATAGTAATTACATATTTCCAAATTAATATAATGTTCTGTTTTATTTTTATCATACCTATCTGAATATTCTATCGGTATTAAGTTTGGGAAATCTGACACTAAGTGATCAATTGATTCATATTTTTTCTTGTACACAATCTACATATTGGGTTTGATCCACTACTTATAATGTCTGCCAGAGAGTTTCTTGTTGGTAGGTTTTCGTCATGTACTGCTATTATTAACCCCTCTGTCTCCGTCTTCAGTTCAGGATTTTCAGCAATCGGTTAGTTTTTACTACATCTATATTATCGTTTCTATTTCTTCATGCGTGTCGTCCATGTAGGTTTCTTTTGTTTTTGATTGATTATTCCTTCTACTTCTGATTCTTTCTTCGTGTTTTTGCAGCCTCCATTGTTTTACTGTTTATGTCTATTTCTTTCGGAGTGAAGTTGAGTTGATCAGCAAATTTATTACTTTCTCTACTAATTGAAAAAGTATTTGGGTTAAAGACATGCCATATATGGTGACATATCGAAAAATCTCAAGGGAACATAATAATAAAAGATCATCTGTTCTTAGCAATACTTGATGCGGTATTCATGTGGGAAGCACCACATAGACTATCAGAAGGAGAGAAGAAAGAATTCAAAAGAATAAAAATCTTACTTGACGTAATGTCCACAGAAATGTTAGGAAAGGCAACAACTGTCTCTTGAGCGGAATATATATCCAATAAAGAACTTTACGAGCCCCCCACCACCAACACCCCCACCAAAATTATCAATGAAGGTTAGAGAAAGACATTTGAGCCTTGCTTCGGATGGATTATATAACTACTAAAGAATTATACGAAAGCCTCCCAGAAATATCATTGAAGATTATAGAAAGACACTTGAGATTGCTATACATTATATACGCCACCAAGAAAAATAAATAAATAATCCTTTAGTTACTGTACCAGAAACACCAATCACAATTGGTATAATTGTCACTTTCATGTTCCATAATTTTTACAATTCCCTAGCAAGGTCGAGGTACTTATCCTTCTTTTCTTTTTCTTTCAGTTTTATTCTGTGGTCAGCCGGGACACCAAATTCTCTTTTTTTGTTGTTGATTATTATTGAACCTGGTTTTTTGGCCGAGATTTCGTGATCCGCCCGTTTGTCAAAGTCCCATAGGAGTTTATTCGTGTCATTTACTAGGACAGATGCTGGGTTGTGCCTATACCATTTGCTTTTATGGTCAAATTTAAATTCCTTGCACATCTCCCAGTGGATCTCCTTGCCCACCCAGTTGTGTCTCGCCTTATACTCCATCTGTTCTAATTTGCTGCATTCGCTTATTATGTGATTGATGGTTTCGTCTCTCTCACCGCATAGCCTACATTTGCTATTTTGTTGCGACTTATCTATTCTCGCTTTGATATGATTCGTTCTTATGGCGTTGTTTTGGGCTGCTATTAGGAGATATTCTGTTTCTCTCTAAAAGTTTCCTTTTCTTAGCCAGGTCCAGGTTTTCTGGTGTGAGATATTGTTTATTAATCGTTTAAAACGCCCATAGAGTTGTTTTTTCCCATTTTTGTTTCCTGGTTATTGTCATTCTTTTATTCATCGTGTTGTCAGTATCGTTTCTGATGGTTGTAATTGTCGTTTTTCTTTTTTTAGTAATAGTAGTAGGAGGAGTAATAGTAGTCATTTAAAATACACTAATGGAGAATAAAATTAAAAGATTCTGAAGATGATATTGATTTTCACATTTTAGAATGGAGTTTGAGAACTGTTGATACTCCTTATTTGATTGTCAGTGCCCGAAATGATACGTTTAATCCTGAATAAATTCAAACTCAAATTCAAGGTGATATTATTTTCTGTCAAGGTATATGTTTAGTAAATTAGCTTAGTTAAGTGGGAACTGAACTCAGTAAAAATGGTCTGCGAGACTAGCTTGTTAATCCCGCCAAATGTCCTTAAACTAAGCGTGACTAAGATTCAGCACAGAGTTGCATTTATTGGGGACCTAGTAAGAATCAAAGTTTCTACTTTGATGTAACTTGTCAACGAGCTTAGCTTAATAGCTATGAAATCACGACAAGGTTTACAAATATGTTACGAAGTAATTTTTGTTGAAAACAAGTTTTCGAACTCGAATATGATTGATCGATTGATTGATTGATTTTAACAGCACGCCAACACATCTGTGATTATTTTATGCCTAGAGGTTATGGAATTGCGTTCTTTGTACTTTTATATTTACATTTTTCGTTAGTGTCTTAAGATATTTGCTCACGGTTATGTGATATGAAATATTCCGATCTAAAACAAATAATTCACAAGCTGTTATGATATCAAGTATTCCAATCGAATGCAAATTATTTGCAAACAGAACAAATCAACCCAAAGAAAGGATGCTAACAGGTGAAACTACTCTGGGTTTGAGTGGAACTGGGAATAATGGCAACGAAGAGGTATTCAACAACCCCCAGATCTTCATAACAGGAAGCTTACCACTAGAGACAGTTGACTATTTTACCCGAGCAACCGATTTTTGTGGGGCGTTCTTACCTCTCTGCAGGGTTAACATTCAGCGTATTCTAAGCCCCGACGACAGGCAGAGACTCGGATGCCCTTTCCACTAATGACATAACATCAGTGAATTTTCCCTATGTACTTTACATTCTATGCCAACAACCAACTACCTAATTCTCAGGGGGTTTCGCGCTTCGACAGTTGGTATAATCAATTGAAAAAAAAAACAACATTCTTCATAACACACATATATTCACACCCCAAATTTTTTTAAAAGTGTGTGTGTGTGTGTGTGTGTGTTTAAACTAATGGTTTCCCGATAATTATTTTAACGATCAATTACAAATCAATAGTTTTCTTTCACGATGAAAAATAGCTTTTATATCGATCGTAATAATGAATCTAAGCTATTAACTCAGAACAGTAATTCGTGGTGTCTTAAGTCTGTGTTGAGGTCAACCTCTGTCATTAGATGTCAAGTTTAATTCGGAATCTTGGCAGTTTTCTAATTCAAATGACCCAGAGAAAATCAAAGCCATTATCTCTTTCTTCAAAATTTTTCGGAGATTCTAAAACGAAGTATTTTCATATTATACGTATGCATTATCATTTTACTCCTTGAGAGTTTTCACATCAACGTTAGCCGATGGTTTTTCCTGGTATACAGATTTTCACGTCAGTTTTAACTGGTGGATTTTAACTGAAGTCTGAGTGATAGCAAGTCTCCTCGGGGCTCCAGGACTCTTCTAAGCAGAGTATTAGGTTTTAACATTGCTGTAGCCTGAATGGTTTCGAATCGTTCTCTTATCTTATATTCCCCCAATCTCTTTTAAGGCATTTCGGGACCGTTCTGATTGTACAAAGAACAATTGGCATAACCGTCAATTTCATATTCCACTATGCAATCAGTAATCTGGTAAGGTCAAGGTATTTGTCTATTGTTTTTGTTTTATTTTAAATCTGTGGTCCGCCGAAACAGTTTAATCGACCAGATGACAAGTTATTTTTCTTGATAATTAACGCTGGGTCAGGTCTTCTAGTCGGAATTAGGGGATTCATTTGTATTTTAAAATCCCAGGGAATTTTGCGTTTCATTCGCCAGGATCGATTCTGGTTTGTTCATATATCATTTAGTTGTATGGTTAAATTTTAATCTCTGGCACAATTCTCAGTGGATCAGCTTCCTGACCAGTCATGTCTAGTAATGTATTCCTTTTCTGTCTGTTCGCTAAATTTCCGTATTTGGTGATTAACCTATTCATTTCTTCCTCCACAAACCTACAGTTGCTATTATTTTGCATATTATCAGTTTTCACTTTAAAATAATTCGTCCGTATAATGTTCTTGTGCGTCCATTTTTTTGTTCAGTTAAGAAGCATACATAAGTGAATCCTTTTTAATTTATAGTTTTTACTTTTATATCTATTTTTAATATATTTTTACGAATCAACCAGAACATAAAACATTTAATATAAGGCACCAGTGAATTATCTTGAATTTTACAGCGCTTTAACTACGTGTTAGGGATAATAAAGTTTGGCTTTTCTTTGCTCTTTATTTAAACAAAACTCTTAAGATTTTTGTTCTGGTTAAGTTTGTTCTTTTAATTTAAACCTCTTTTTTTTATTTCTTTACGTTTTGTTTTAGTTCAGTGATCTTAATTCCTTGAATATTTTAACATTTTTCGATGAGAAAATGTTACAAGTTTTTTTTGTCTGTTTGAATCCACCTGAACGAAAGAGACAGTTTTGAATATTATCTTTTCTTAACTGAGTCTCTACTGAAGCGGTGTTCACAGTGCGGGACATTGACTGAAAAACTAAAAATAAGAAAAAAATAGGCAAGCAAATATATGCAATTATATCATCTATTAACAAGCAAACGTGCATTGACTGTTAGGGAGACATAAATTCATTTAGGGGCTTCGAGTTGTCTTATTAATTGGGATGTATCTGATTTATTTTCGTTTTTTACACACATTCACTCGAAAGCTTAATTCATATATACATCTAAAGATTATTTATTATTCCGATTATTATGATTTCTGTATTGGAGTTTTTCACACCAGTTTTGATTGATAGTTTTTCACTCTAGTCTGAGTGACAGCAAATTTCTCCTGGTCTCTTCAAAGTATTCTAACAGATTTTCGCAGTGCTGTGGTCTGGGAGGTTTCATAGCTGCCTGTTCACATTGTAATAATTGAATATATATTATAATTAACTGCAAAGAAATAATTAAATGGAACAGTAATCTATAATCCACATCTAATGATTATAATACACGAGAAAATATAAAAATCGGGTTATTATACATTTACGTGTATACAAATAGTGTGGGTTTTTTACGCCAATGTTTATCTCATATATACATTTAGACAAAATAACGCCAAGGTACTATCAAGTTTATATATATATATATATATATATATATATATATATATATATACTAGGTTGTATTAAGGTATATTCCTTTTCTTATAGACTTTTGACACCTCAGTGAGAGTTTGTCACATCAGTTTTAGCCGAAGGTCTTTCACTGGAGTTTGAGAGACAGCAAGTCTTCTCACGTCTCCAGGACTCTTCTCGGGATTCTGGCCATTCTCAATAATGTATAGTTTGGATGCTCTCTGCTCGTTCTCCTATTTTCAAGTCCTCTAGTCCATTTAATGATCTTTTGGGGACTGTACCAAAAGCACCAATGACGATTGGTATAATTGTCTCTTACATGTTCCATAGTTTTTTTCAATTCCCTTGCAAGGTCCGGGCAGTATCCTTTTCACTTTCTTTCAGTTTTATTGTGGTCAGCCGGGGCAGCAAAGTAAACAATTTTGCAAGTTTTTTTTCATTATCATAAGGTCTGGTAGGCGTATAAAAAGGGTGTCGTTTTTTACATCACTGTTTACCTCATATATAGATTTAAACAAAACAACGCCAAGGTACTATCAAGTTTATATACTATACCAATACAACTACCACTACTACTACTCTTTGAGAGTTTTTCACACTAACTGTAAGTGATATTTTTCTTTGTAAATATGGGTTTCACTGAGATGTGAGTGACAGGAAATCTCTGCAATTCTCCTGAACTTTTCTAAGCATTCTCGCCCTTCTCAGTAGTGCTGTGGTCTAGTCGGTCTCAATTCGAGATCTGATTTCTAGTTTGACCAATCGTTTTTCCAGAATCCCGGAGCTCCAAATATTATTGTCATCACTGTCACCATCATATTGAATAGTTATTCAGGTTTCCGACAAGCTTTAGATATTTATACAGATTCTCGCTTTTCTTTAGTTTTTTCTCCATGATCTATTGGAATGGCAGTCTTCGAGTTAACAACTTATTTTCTTTTTATCAGCAAAAACTAGATCTATGTGTCTGGAGTGGATTGAGTGATCTGTTTGTATATCAAATTTTAGAATGTTTTTCTAAAAACTTATATTCACTTTATTTCATCCACACAGCTAAAAACTATATCTGAGTTGACTATATTTGCTTATATATATATATATATATATATATATATATATATATATATATATATATATATATATATATAAGCAAATATAGTCAACTCAGATATAGGTTTAAGCTATATATATATATATATATATATATATATATATATATATATATATATATATATATTTAAATTGGTATATCAAAATTAGTTCTATTTTTATAGACGTTTAAGCTATATTTTCGTTGACGTATAAAACACATGAATGCAATTAGAGACTATGACTCGACTATATTATTGATATCACATCATATTGTTGTAATATTGTTCCAAACAATATAATTAACTGATCTCATTGCTTTATTAAAGTCTATTGAAGCCAAAGAATAGCGAGTTATATTCACCTAGACGGATCCATCAAGATGTATAGTGGAATATACTGCAATCATTCGCAAAGCTATTCAGCATTAACTTTTTGATTCAGATCTTAAAAGGGCGAGTAGGGTTTCTGGTAAATTTGAGGGATTGTTTAATATTGGACACTCACCCGCGACAGCTTCTCACAGAATTAAAACTTAAACAATATCCCGCCAGCATATATCTCCAAATAGATTTAGGCATTTTAAAGTTGATTAATTGAAGTAAAACCAATCACTTGATAACCATTAGTTGCAAAACTACTGACCACCATAGAATTTCTGTTCGACAAATCTGATCATTTCCCCATCTGCATATCCTTTCTTTGATCCCCCATCTCAAGCGGGATTTTGTTATTTCACAAAAATAACACACCTCCACCGTTTGACCGAAGCTCTCGTCAAAGTGTGGCGTCATCATCTGCTACAAAGCAATTATTATCTTTATTATCTTTGTCACCGTCTACGAATTTTTCAGAATTGATATTCGATCCACCGAGTAAGAAGACCCAGAAGACGCACACATATCAAGAAGTTGCTCATATTTTATAAGCAAGATGTTTCTTCGTTAGTATTACGTTTTTTAAATATGAGAATCCTGTTTATTCGGTTCTGACCAAATCAGATTGACCAAGTATCACCACCCGCCCGATCAATGGAGCTTAGTATACGCTAACAATATCACGAGCACTGGGGTAAACATTTGATCGTGAGGCTCCCATTCTGGAGATTTGAAGAGTGTGGGGTATCCCTTCATTGGTATTACTTTCAGGACTTCTCAGATTCGAAGTGGCAGTACAACTTAGAAAACCATCAAAGGGTCAAAAAGGCTTGTTTGAAATTATTATCATTAGATTGGAATACGTGATATATATTGTGTGGAAAATGCCCTTAACTACATACATTTAAATACAAACGTACAATGTACGCAATTCCCTGATTTCTATGTATAATATAATCATAGACGAGATGACAGCGCGTTAGAATCGATAATTTGAATTTAACTATCATTGTCAATAAAAATATTGTTCATTATCAAAGTCTGGAATTTCAATTACCCAGAATTATATAAGTACTTTTAGTATCTTTAAGTATCGAACTTCATTTGCCAAAATATGTCATAGTTGCTCTTGAACAAATAACTTTCTCTCAGTATCTTGTCAACCAGTTCCAACTGTCTAAATTCCTTCTTAATTCTCGACAATAAAACGAAAAACTGTGGGTTTTTTTTTCTTTTGTCTTTAGCGTTCATTTAAATTATGGTAACAATGAATTGTTTTACTTTATACAGTAAAACTTTCAAGTTGCTTCAGGTTTGAAATATTTTTGCATAAACTGTTTTGAATAAGTGGTTTTTAGGATAATGAATGAAATAATGATTGGTTTGTTAATTGATTGATCTTAGCGGCATGTCAGTTCATCAGGGTTTATTCTATGCCAAAAGGTTAGGGAATTATGCACATTGTAAACGTGTTTCCATTTTTTGTGTAATTTCTTAAGAGTTTTTGCAAACAGTAGTATAATATGAGGTATTCACGGGAATGAGGGAGTTCTATAACTCCCCAGAGCTCCAGAACTACACCCTGAGTCTAGTTTTATATCAAGGACATTGGTTTTTGGGTGAGTCTTATGCTTTTGCAGGGGGTAAAGTCAGCGTATTCACGATTTCAGCGTTTTCATTCTTATATACTGGATACATCACTGTTATATACTGTACCTATGAACATTAATGGTTATGACACAATCCTCATAAATACGTTAGACCCAATTGTAAGAGGCGAGTAATATGCTGACTTTCTTTGGCGACGGTTAGTCGGTCGAGGCTGTCTGATGTCGGTGCCAGGGAAGCCTAGGATTCACGTCACGCGGATGATCCTCCTCAAACCTCAGGGAGCCGTCCATCAGGCTCTAACCCTCCACAGGTTTATTGCCTGGAGCCTGAAAAGCATATTTTTCTTTTTAGGGGAATGCAGACGGAGCTCGAGACATTTTTGGAGCCGCCGGGCGTGTCTTGACTGCGGCCCAGCATCCAAGCCCACCATAAAAAGCCTTGTACAGTATTTGCCCGTTTGATGAGGCGCCCGACAAATACCGGTAATATTCTGACTTAGTAGTTCACCAGTAGCAGTACGTCGCTGGCGAGTGTTGTATTTTGTTAATGTTATAAAGATTTCTATTTCATTTCCAACTTCCGTTTTGATAATTTCTTATTCAGTAACCTTTTGTAAGGCTACCACACTCACCAAAGATAAGAAGGGAGTATTGTTTTGAAAAGACATTCACATGAGCGTTCACACCTTTGTTGTTTTGCTGACATTTTTGTGAGCGCTGCATCCATTTTTTTTATTGTAACACCCTAAACACTAATTGAAGCAACCAAGAGTTCTCTCCCATTGTCATAAGAAAAAAAATAAAAGGTTATCGGAATGTGCCCCAAGAAGATTGGCCGAATTGTGATGAAAGCAACAAAGCTGGTTTGGTTTGGTTTCTTTGCTTAATGGCATATCAACATTCGTTGGTAATTTAATGCCAATAAATCCATCAAGAAGAAGAGCAGTGATACTATATAACCTATGGCTTGAGGGGATTAGCTCGTTCATGCCTTTTCAAGAATGTTAGCCTGAAAGTGAACGTAATAGCGCGACTGGATTTCAAACTCTCTTACTACGATGTCGCAGTCCAGCACATTAGCCACGACACTACAAGGACAATGAAATAACTCAACTAATATAAACGAAAATGTCAATGAAGGGGATTAAAATGTCTTAGAATTAAGTTGTTGAATATAATTGTTTACTGAAAAATAAATTTTAAAGATTTTTTTTTTCTAAATATCATGAGAGATTATTGAATAATATACTTGTATATTCCTTTAGAGAATAATTTGACGAGTTTCGACCATGGCACAATCAGTGTAAAATCAGTCTGCATATATATATATATATATATATATATATATATGACATTTCGATGACGATTAATTAACCTATTCGACTTCTCAAACAAGATTTGCATGGACCCCAACCCGTGATGAAATACTTTGTGTTATAAATCTAAAAATGTAATGTACAAATTCACACAAGAAATATCGATATAATATATTTAAAAAAATGACCAATTCAGAAGAATAAAAGTTATCTTACAAGATATATATCTCACGGATGATAATAGTTGGGTATTTCCAAACAGTTTCCATTGCTAGCATTCGAAACCTGATAAAAGCCAATATTTTAAAGGCTGATTTTCATGACTCCCATACGCAAAACATTTAACGAATGCACATAGTGGTTGAAGCTGTGTTATATCGCATACTCACGTTGTCATTGTACATGTCCGTTGTTATAGCATAAACACCCTGGACATGACAGGCACATACTCCTGATCTTAGATGTTCTCTCACGATGTAGCAACTCTCCCGAAGCCAGCGATCCTTCTCTCCCCTGCAACGAAGGCACCACAAAAAAAGAGTTTTAGAAACACTATACATTTTATTTTTTGTTCCGATTTTTAGGTTTGCTAGAGTCGGTTGAAGCAAAAATCGGAACAAAGAAAGGAAATGAAAAAGAAACAAAATTTTTATAAGGAGAAAATTAAACGGAATCAGAAATTTGATTACAAAACTCATTAGACAAGTAATAGAAAAATAAATGTAGACATTTGAAAATAAATACATGAATTAAATTAGATTGGTGTCAAGTGACAAGCCATTATTATCATCATTAATTTTTATAGTGTTTTTTTCATCCTAAGTTTTATCTGCCTTTTGTTTTGTTTTATTTTATTTTTAGCGCACTCGGGCTATCAATCTACTACAACGTGGGACAGTATTGATCGAAAAAAGAAATAAAAATGAAATAAAATCCTCGGTGAAATTTGAACTCAAGTTTACTTTGCCCTTGCAGTTCTGATTAAATGTTTGAACTAAGGTACAAAATACCATTGAAAGAGTTGACAACTGCCAATTTTAAGCTTTTCGTATTACTGAGAAGTTGGTATATGTAACTTCTCTTCTACGAGTCCAAGGGGATGTGAGTTCGAATCAGACAAAGAATTTATACATGGTTTCCTGATTTGTGCTTTTTCCCTATTGTTATAGATTAACTACCCTCCCATAAAAAGCAACAAAGATTAAATAATGTACAAAACAAAATTATAAAAAAATTAATGATTCTTTTGAAAATATCCATAGATAAACATCGATGTGTTTCGCATTAAATGTCAGTTTATGAGGTGAGAAATCTAAGTTATTTGTGGACCTAATAGGGTATATATCTTATCAAAATATAATTTGATTTAAAGACATTTTTCCAACGAGTTTATAATGGCAATATTCAATCTTTACAAAACATTCTAGGTTTAGAGATTAGAAAAACTTCCAGAACCAAAATATTCAAATGATTATTAAATCTTCTTCATAGATTTTTTACCTTTAAAAGTTCCATTTATATGAAAACATGATAAATGAGAATTCAGACCCGTCTAAAGCTTCATAAGCAAAGTGTCTTAGCTCCTCTTTATAAGTTATGGGATGTAGCCACTGATATGTAGCAATGGCGGAACAGGGAGGATGAAATTGTCGAATTGTGTTCTGTTTAGAATAGTTTTTATTTATTTCATACTTTTAAAAGACTTGTCTCTCAGCTGTGGGTAAATGACAAAGCTCTTTGAACCCTAAAAGTGAACCCACCTTAGTTGGTTTCATATAATTCAGTGCAACCTGTCATATGTTTATTTGAACCAGTATGGACATCACCAAGTAATCAACACTTCCAGAACGGTCATGAATAGGAATTATTCGATATTGCATTCTAACGATCTAATACAGGTCACGAAAAGCATCTTCTCCAAAGGATGTGACACAATGTCAATTTTTAAGTAAAGTAAAACTACTTTGAATTCAAAATTTTACTTCGGGACTCATTTCTCAACCAAGGCTAAAGAACTGAGTCTGACTTACAATTTACCCATAGCTGGGGTTGGAGAGACAAGTTTGATTCGTGTCTTTCCCCAGGGCATTAACACAGTTCCATTTCTTACTACAATAACCATAACGCTAAGCTCACCTCTGTATTTTGTATGTGTTGGGGGAGCCTTACCCATCTCACCATAATGGACTCTTCTCACCTTTATTAGTACTGAGTTATTCGAAAGAGTACGAGATTTATTACCTTTTCTATGTAATTCTATCTTTCTTATGCAATATAATCTGTTTACCTAATATCCGTGACTGCGTTTTCATTAGTGACTCTTTCCGGAGCCACAACAGTATGCTACTTCCTAATTTAGTAGTGAGTAAAAGGCCACACAGAGAAATTGAAGCGATTCAGATTCACCCCTTTGAAATTATATCTAATATTGGAAAATGTTTATTTTCTTCTCCATAAATTTATTATTTCGTCTAAAAGAATCACAAATGAAAAAAAATGTATACGTAAATTCTACACCGGTAACCAGCGTTTTTATGAATAAGCGTAAAAACAATCTGTCCGGAATTCATGCCTGAAATAAGAGAAAAAAGATTAGCAAGAGTAAACGAATGTTTTTTTTTTAAGTACACCGAATGACAATCGAAGACAACATTGGTGATCATAGAAAATACGTCACAATCAAATGACAACGAAGAATACTGGCGCCAGTGAATTCATTGTGTTGTTCATTCTATAAAATACGATCAGTTGGTGACCATTTCAATAGCAAACAATAAACAATAACAACAACAACAAACTCTCAATAATTACGACAAAAAATCAGTGCGTTACTTCAACAATAGATGCTGTGAGGATCTTGTCTCAGATACAACTTTTTTTTCATTTTTTTCTGATCATTTCACATGTGAGCTTTCAGGACACTTTTTCTCACATTGAACAACCATCAAAAAATTTTTAAAAAATGGTGAACATTTCGCCGATCAAACCGAGTCCGCTCTCCATCTTTGAGGGTAGCGTAACGAAAAATAGAATTGGTGCGGCGAATTTGGATTCCGGTTAAAACTGATTCTGTTCGCTTCAATGATAATGGAAAAGGCATGAATCCATTTTTCCTTATCTCCTGTCCCATTGTCAGATACTTTGAGAAGACAATTACGAAATCTTAGAACTGAGTTCAGATTCCAGCTAAAACAATTTATATTCCCTTTGTACTATTGCCTATGGGAAAGGAATACATTTATTTCTCCCAGAATTATAATTTTATTATTGATATACAATACTTGACAGAGAAGTAAGATAGAACACTTAAACAAACCACTCTCACATAACTATTTTCCCTCCACAGATAGTAGCAACAAAAAGCTGACACCCATCATAATCAACTATAACAGTATTCAATCAAAATAGTTCGCTTCTTTTTTTTTTTCAAAGTAGTTTTATATATCTATCCTACTGGTGTGTCTTAACGCAATATTCTAGGTCGATACATTCTTCAACCGTTAAGTCAACATGAAGTGAGAATAATACTTAACTCCTACGGAGATTTAAACTCATATCCCATATACTGAACCGTGTCTTACATGGACTATGCTTTAACTAATTTATCCACAGACGCAGAGAGAACAGGTCGAGCGCAAATCGTGTTAAGAGTGTTTCAAAAGATTGATATTATTTCAAATGTACAGGATGTTTCAAAAATATTGATATCATTTCGTAATCAAATAACTTGATCATTTCTTACTCAAATGATCTCAAATTTTTAATCACATGTGTAGAAACAACCCAAAAATCTATATTCAATAGCAGGACACATGGCGTAACGGTTATAGGCGTTGGTTCCCTAAGCTTCTAAGGAGACAATCATCTGGAGGTTGCAGGTTCAATCATCACTACAGGTGAGTAACAATACAAGAATACTTAACACTTGTACCCGGTTATGACTAACGGAATCAGAACAGGCGACCCCCGTGGTTTCAATAAATGACGTAGTTCGAAGTTCTGTGAAGGTTCCCGAGTTCGACAAACACCTGAAGAAGGCCGGAGGACATATTGGCAGAAACGTTGTCGAAATAACAATAAAGATGAAGACAATAGTCCGAAAACCCTTAATGATAAAATCAACAAGCCTCGTCTCAGAAATTTAGACAGCCAATATATAAACGTATTTTCTTTTCCATTGAATAACATTTCTATACCTGAAAAGAAAAAAAAACATAAAACATTAAACATAAAACTCTATGAGTTATTTCTACACATGCTGTTAAAATTTGAAATCATTTGAACGAGAATTTGTCAAATTATTAGATTAGGGAATTATATCAATCTTTCGGAAACACTCAGTACATCTTAAATGATTTTATTTTTTTCTGAAACACTCTGCTGATCTGACTCTCTTCTCTGATTCTTCACAACTTTTCAATTAGAATATTAGGTCAATAATAAGCTGAAGAAAACTGCTAAAAAAGAAACACTGAAAACAATTTAATAATTACTTTAGCTTAAGTAAGTCATTAAATCCTGTTGAAATAAAGTCTTCATATATTTCGAGTTCGCCAATGCTATCTTCCGTGAAATAATGCCAGCCTAGTTTTCTTCAGAATACTCATGTACGTGTATGTCAAGGCAAAAAGAAGTTGTCAATTTGCAGAGAACAAAATATAATTGCCAATGAGTTGTTGTAGCTTGATTTTATAAGTTAGAGAGAAAAATAAAAACAAAGAATGAGATATACATTTAAGAAAGACCAAAGACGCCTTCAGCTAAATTATTAAAAAATTAGTCCCTAGTCCAAATAATTCATTGAAAACATTTATAATTTTGTATTTCAGATAAAAAGAGGAAAGCCAGAGACCCTTACCTACCAAAACATATCTATAAAATATTTTGTTTTTTCAAAGGAAAGTATTGTCACAATATTTTACTGCATAATAACAATACTGTATCACTAAACATGGGAAAATACAAGAAAATACATATTACTCACTGGCGTGAAATAATGGAATCAAGAAAACAAAGATAACGACACACGTTTCCATAATTCTTTGTGATAAACCAAGTTAAGAAAGCAATATTAAACAAATTTCATCCATCAGCATTTTATCTTCTCTATTTTATTCGTTTAATTAGTGATTAATTAATTTATTTTTAAATTGATTGATTGATTGAATCTCTCATTGATATAAACGGCATATCAAACTGTCTACGGTTATTTTATGCCGAGAGGTTAGGGAATTGTATTCATATTTAGATTTTGTTTTTGTTTTTGTTGTTTCTTCAGATGGGACCCTAACAGTTACTACCGTTCCGGATTAGAATGGACCTGGAAGTAATATCATTGAAGGGTAACTCTACACACCTCCAGAACTGAAGCCTCACCATCAAGATGCAGTTTTGTATCGTATCCAGGGGTACTTCTTTACTTCTTTTTAGGAAGGTCTTACCTCTCTGCAATGGTTAGTGTTAGCGTATTGCAAACCCTGTCAATAGGGAAAATTTTATTTTTGAAGCAAAAATTAATTGAATTATCATAGATATGTGATTGGTTTAATCCTTTTTTTTATTAAATCAAATCACCTAAAAGACAGCAATGCAGATGAAAAACAGAATGCATCCTGTGAAAATATTTTTCTACGGATTCGACAATCATATCAGAGAAGAGATGTATAAAATTGTCTTTATAAAGCTGAATGTTCTCAGACTACAACAGACACTTATTTGGAATTAAACCTGCGAGTAAGGACCATCATTTAAGAGAATCGTCTCTTTTTTCTGAGAAATTTTTAATCAAATGTATGTTATTTTCTAAAAGAAAACGCTGTTTTGATGAACACATTTGCTGCAATTGGTATAACATATATCGTACAAGAACAAAATTAAATACATTAGTTTTTCCACATAACGATTTATAAATCTCAGTCATTTCACCCCAATTTATATCTTTCAGCTTATATACATCTATATCAATATATATCGATTTAATTTTTTCAACATAGCACTGGAAGTGTTCAACATACTCCACTGAGCTTTACATTGATCGAAGTAGCTCTGAAATCCTTCGTTTGAAATAGTGCAAGGATGAGACATCGGATTTCTTTTAATACTCTCTGTGTCCCCAGATCTTATCCTAGATTGAAATTTTCAGTTCTGGCAACAAGAAAATTTGAACTGACCTTGGTCTGGTGGGTATGAATCATGTTAGACTAGCACAAATCCGTGTTTCTCAATAACTGCTGATTAAAAATACATAAAAAATGTTGACAAATATCAGTGACTCTTTTTGAGAGCAATGTAGACGTCTAGACAGAATTACTTTTTTTTTTCTATCAGAACAGACTTCATCTAAATTTTAATGTCTAAATCTACATTTATTCGTAATACTTTTCGATCATATATATATATATATATATATATATATATATATATATGGACGCATATATTTACTAATATGAATTACAAACAATAGGTTGATTTGTAAAACGTCAGTTTATACAGTTAACGAGGAGTACTATTATACTTGACCAACATTTACATTGAGGACTTCTTTTTACTCGCGCTCCATAAGACAGCAGAGATTTTTATATTTCATGAAAATAACCCACTTTAATCAAATTACTTTTCCACAGGAACAAAACCTCTAAAATATTTTTATTTAATAATATATATATATATATATATATATATATATATATATATATATATATATATATGTGTGTGTGTGTGTGTGTGTGTGTGTGTGTTTTAAAATAGGTAGGTCCACGAAAAGATTTGTATTTCTTTTAATTTATTTATTTTGTTCTTAAATGCGCGTATATTTCCAGCTAGCTGCTTTCGTCAAAGAACATATATGGCACAAGGCTTTGTTAATGGGGTATCCAATGAGACGTGAACTCACTCGTGTTTGCAGTTTGAATAATTTTCAGTTGGTTATGGGTTTATATGGAGGTCATCCTCTCTTTTTCTTAGAGTATGTTTCACCTTAGTCTGCTTTACCCCTCACTGATATTTGATATGTTTTTTTCGTTATGTGTGTGTGTGTGTGTGTGTGTGTTGGAGTGTTTTGGGGTTTCACTAACGGTTATTTTACCACTGTGTATGTATGAGTGTGTGTCTTGGAGATTTTTTGTGTGTGTATGAGTGGTAGTGTGGTTTAAAATTTACTGGGAAATATTTTTCTAATAAATTTTATATATATACATATCTATGTATGTTTGGGTATATATATATATATATATATATATATATATATATATATGTGTGTGTGTGTGTGTGTGTGTGTGTTGGGTTTCCAGCTTGATGGTTTCGTCAGAGAACATGTCTGGAACAAGGTCTAGTTAATGGGCATTAAAAAAACCTCAAGTAAGTAAAAACCATTCAAACTGCACATACGAGTAAGTTCGAATCTCATTGAATACACCATTAATTAGACCTTGTGCCAGACATGTTCTCTGACGAAAACATCAAGCTGGAAATATTCACTTGTATATATATAAATATATATATATATATATACACACATACATAGATATGTATATATATATATATATATATATATATATATATATATATATGCACAGACAAAAACTAATAGAAAAATAGTTACCAGTAAATTTTAAACCACACTACCGCACATACATACAAAAATCTCCAAGACACACACTCACACACACACAGAGGAAAAATAACTGTTAGTAAGATCCAAAACCTCTCCAACACACACACACACACACACACACACACACACACACACACACACACACACACACACACACACACACACACACACACAACGACAAAATCATCAAATATCAATGAAGGATAAAGCAGACTAATGTAAAACACACTTGAAAAACAGAGGAAGTCCTCCATATAAATCCCTAACCAACTGAAAATCTTTCACACTGCAAATACGAGTGAGTTCAAGTCTCATTAGGAACCCCATTAACTAAGCCTTGTGCCACATATGTTCTTTGACGAAAGCAACAAGCTAGAAACATACACCTATGTAAGAAAAAATAAATAATTAAATTCTAAAAAATACAAATCTCTTCGTACACCTACCTATTTTAAAATTGTTTTATTCTCTATTTGGACCTTCAACAATATATATATATATATGTATATATATATATGTATATATATATATATATATATATATATATATATATATATATATAACAATCATTCAATTTTTCTATTTATCCAGCAATAACACACAAAAAAATTATACCCAGCGAGATATTTCTTCGAGCAACAACCTTGAAATACTGTATCATTGAGAATAGAAAAACTACTACTCCATTTAAAAGTTAATAACAATAATATGATATTTATATTCGTTCTCTCCCCGATCATTATAATTTTTCAAGGGAAATAATGATTAAAATGTATTTCTTCTTATTCATTAACTATTTGTATACTATAGATAAATTCTAACTCAACCTTTAACTTGATGGCCTTTAAGCGAGTATAAAATAATAAAAGTTACATTTGTCTGAATTTCAATATTTATCTTTCATCATCATTAAAAGAAAAATAATAGTTATGTAAAATGAATGTCATAATGTTGGTAAAGCCAATTTTTTTAGATAATCGGTTTTAAATTGATTCCATTTACTTGTAGACCTTCCGATTCCGTACTCTTCCTCTTCTATGAATTTTAATCATGGATACCTACTTTGAAGGAGTTAGCAAACCATTCACTAGTTAAGCAAGTTCTACCCACTCCGGATTGTACAATAATGAGAGGAGTACCTAATTTAATCGGATCAAAGATCTTATAGCGAGATTTGAAATCCGATGTCGTTGGTCCGCTTTTGAAACATGACATTGAAAGAAAGTATTAATTTTCAATCGAAGAAACAAATCTATTATCGCACAGATCACAATAAGATATTGATATATTCTTATTTATCACGATATTGGTGACTGCTTTATATTTGGCCGAACTGCTAAAACTTATATTCTTCAGCTCTTTGCGAACACTGGGGAACGTCTAGAGGACTTTCCGAGAGTAATGGTGGATAGGGATGCATGGCGAGAAAGAGAGAGAGTAAAATGAGTCCGTAATATTATCTTGCTTTGATGATAATGATGATGATGATGATGATGAGTTTGCTTATCAGGACAAGAAAGAATCAGGTGACATGGATTGAAGGAAGCGGAAAAGTAGGTATAATTTTAAATTGACCTCGAGGGGAAGTAATTAAAAATACCAGTCAACCTTAACAGAAACCTTAGGTATTATATCGTCTGTCGTTTCCTTAAATGTATTTCAGATTTTTGTATTTTTGGACTTTCACTTTAAGCGAAAACTATTAGCTCTACTGAGAGCACTATTTTTTTTATTAGCCTATTGAATATCGATTCCAGGATGTTGTCCGGTTAAAGCGATTTCTCTTTGAAATACAAAAGACTGTTCGAAACGAGTAAAGTCATGAAACAAAATTCCCCGGTAATCGTGAATTTTTTTCCCGTTTGTAACTCTAATAAAAATAAATTAAGGAATTGAAGGAATTTATAAATTCTGTTAAACTAAAAAACCTTTGAAAGAATCGTTATTGTTTTATAAACTTATTTTTGGATGTCTTGTAATGTAAACGCCACCCCGTTTTGTATTGCTTGCTTTCTCAGATTGTGAATATGCGAAAATATTGGTTGCAATCTTTGGCTTTGATTTTTCAACTAAATTGCCTACATATACTTTATAACAGATATCAAATGCTCTCTCTGAAGATACTGCAACTGTTAGAAACAATGCATGTGTATATATATATATATATATATATATATATATATATATATATATATATATATATATATATACAGTAGCGTCCAAAACTAAGGGACAACATTTTAAAACCTAATATTTGTTAGAAATAACAACTGTGAAATGCTGAAATTTTGACAACTGGTAGTCGTTTCTCTGAAATCTCTCTAATGGTGTGCTTTTCCTTGTGTAGCGTCACAATAGCTTGTCTCACAGAGTAATCAAGTTTTTGGCGTTTCGCCATGGTGCCGGCTGATGCAACGTTTACAAATGACTAAGTAAGACTTATTCTTTAGAGGAAATCAAAAAATTTGAATATAGCCTACTGTTTACATTGTTTTTCTCAATTTTATCCCTTACTTTTGGACGTTCCAAATTTGAAAATAAATAAATTATCATTATAATTCTTTTTCTATCCTTTGCAAATGATTCAAATTTTAGTATGTTATTATGGATGATAACGACTACCAGTTGTAAAAATTTCAGCTTTTCACAGTTGTGAAAAATTTTGCCCCTTAGTTTTGGACACTACTATATATATATATATATATATATATAGCTAAAAATATTTGAATTATTAACTTTTGAAGTTCGTGACTTGAAATTCTATTTAGGGTATACAATCAACGTACGAGAGAGCATCTAATTAATTATATTTATTCTGTTTGATATTTGTCATGTGGACATGCTAAAACAAGTTAAAGGGACAAAACACGAATTTATATAAGAGTAAATAATTTATATAAGTGTAGATACATCAATTTTTCTCCTATCATTAACAGCCTAATTCCGTAATTTTTATTTCTAAGATTTTTTTCGTGTGAATGTCACATGAAAATAGAAGTAAAAACACTATGAATATGGTTGATGAGCAACTTTTCTTAATTTTCCATCTGATGATTAAAAACTCTATATGACACTTCAAGTAGCCGACTTCAAAAGTTAGTAATTCCAATATTCTATATTTTATACCTGCTCCGCCATAACGTGCCCGTTTTTAAGCGAATTTTTCTTATTTTCATTTGCTTATTACGTATATAGAACTTCATCTGCAAAATTATCTAAGGATTTTTTGCATTATTATTCTCTGGAGTAATTTTATTTTTGAGTTCCTTGTATGATGCATCTTTATTCTTCTTAAATATCAGGCTATCAGAGAAAAAAGAATGGATAAATATATGATTAGATTTGCTTTCTTGAAGCTTTTCTAGGAGTACAATAAATGCATGTTCGAGTTTTACATGAGAATTATTCTTTATTTCTAGTTTTTGATGCATTCTAACGGTCTAAGAATAATGGTAACCGATTAACGATGGAAGGCAATGAAAATTAAAGTGAAAGAAAAAATATTAAAAAGTTGATGTGTTTAATTGTTGTTATGATAACTTGAATTTTATTTATACATTATTATAGAGATCTCCAAAAGGTAAGGTACAAAATTTACTTTTAAAGCAAGTTTATAATTATGCAAATAAAACATATTGCATATGTTAGAAGCACAACACATAATCAAAATCATGATTGACGAATATGTCGAAACAGTTTCCGAGGGCATAAATATCTTCCTGGAAGAACCATAAATGCCTTTCTGGATGAACCGTGAATACTTTTCTGGAAGAATCATTAATACCTTTCCGGAAGAAACATAAATACCTTTCTGGAAGAACCATGAATAACTTTTTGGAAGAACCATAAATGCCTTCCTAGAATAACCGTGAATAACTTTCTGGAAAAACCATAGATGCCTTTCTGGAAGAGCTATAAATACCTTTTCTGGAAGAACTATAAATACCTTTCTGGAAGAATCATGAATACCTTTCTGGAAAAACCATAAATACCTTTCTGGAAGAACCATAGATGGCTTTCTGGAAGAACCATAGATACTTTTCCGGAAGAACCATGATTACCTTTTGGGAAGAATCATTAATTCCTTTCTGGAAGAATCATTAATACCTTTCTGGAAGAACCATGAATACCTTTTTGGAAGAACCATAGATGCCTCTTTGGAAGAACCATGAATATCTCTCTGGAAGAACGAGGCGTCAATCGAGATGTCCTTCATTTATTTACTAAAGAACCAAATAAGATGATATGCAAGCTTCTTGTGGGTGACTTCTGGAACCACCAAACCCAGAGGACGAAGTTCCACGACCAAATCAGTGTGCACCATCAATGATTTTGAATGAAAACTTCAGCGCGCGCAAGGTTGTCTTCTGTTGTTGATAATTTTTCTAACGGTGTCAATAAAAAGAAGACAACCGATAGGTTAGTTGAGAACAAAAGTAAATAATTTCACAACGGATGATTAAATGCCCACCTTATACTAAGAAAAAAGAGAAAAATATAAATTAAGATCTGTTATAGCTTTACAACACTAGATTATATATATATATATATATATATATATATCAATAAAAAATAATAAACCTTTACAATAAAAACCAATTTCATAATAATTATGAACATATATGAACAAAAAACCTTATCCAAAAAGAAGTTATCCCTATTGATACAACGAAAAAAATAAAACTTATCATTTACTACAACAAATTTAAAACTTCCAACCAAATCATTTCCTATAATTTTCCCCTTCCATTTAACTACTTGATGGGACAAACGTCGTATATATGTTATAATGTTCCTTAGGACACTGTCTCCAACGAAAATAATACGTACGTTTGTCTTACCACTACGATTCTTTCAAGAAGTCTTACTATGCACCTTCAAATTTTGTAACCGATTTTTAAACATTTTTGACCAAAACATGCTTCTTCACGTACATCACACATTTTTCTATAAATTTCACATGATTCGTACTTCTCAATCACTAATAATCTGATAAAAGACCTCTGTTCAAGCATGGATCATTGTGTTCGATTTGAGGCCATTTTGATTAGCATCAAAACAAATACAATTTGTGAGATTAGAATAATTTTTGCTTTAAAAAGAGATTCCAAACAAGTTTATGTAAAAGAAATTCTGAAAAAATTTATTATTTTCTTTTATTTCAAAATAATTCACTTTACTGACTGAATGATCCACGAATATATATATATATATATATATATATATATATATATAGAGAGAGAGAGAGAGAGAGAGATAAGGAGAGAGACGTGTGTAGTTAAGCAACAGTCTTTCATTTAAGCATGTTTGATTAAATAATAAAGACCCACTTTGTCTATAGAATTTTATTAAGATCCTTTCATGTTTCCTGATAAGTGTCTTGGTTTTAGGTTGGAATTGGTGGATGAATTTACCAAAATTGACCCGAGCGCTTTTACATAGACAAAATGTGGCTTTATTATTTAATCAAACATATTTAAAGAGAGAGAGATAGATATACAGCGAGAGGAATTATGTTAAAAATTGCGATTTAAAATCATTTTTAAAAATAATCTTAACCACAGTCAATGTTTGGGGTGGGGTTCGTTTAATGGCATATCAACTTTCGTGTGTTATTTAATCCTTAATCAATTCTTGGAAAAGAATAGTAGTGATACTATTAGACCCATAGCTGGGGTGTACAAGGAATTTCATAACTTTCAAGATATAGATACAAAAGTGAACGTAATAACGCGAATGGAGTTCGAACTCGCTTACACTGATGTCGCAATCCTGCACCTTTGCTACTACTCTAAGGGTAACTCCCTCCCACAGTCTAGATATGAATATGAAGTGGCTTTATATTGAACAATTAAAGAAAAAAGTTACATTTATTGATTTTCATTTTTTTACTTTTTTTACATTTTACAAGTTTTATATGTACAAATGAGAATGTGATTATATGTTTGTAACTGCTTTAAACAGTTTCGATAGATAGATAGATAGATATGAGCAGACGGAGATAGATAGATAGATAGATAGATAGAGAGAGAGAGAGAGAGATTGTTCTGTATTGAACTAAAAAGAAAGGAAAAAAACTGTTTCATAGTATCAGTTAATTAGCAAAATGTTTATATATCTACATAGATACATACTGACAAGATATACCCATGTATGTAAATGTGGTTAGTTCATTCACAGAAAAAAATTGTGCATCGATGATTCATCAAATTAATTTCTGAAATTAATAACGCATTCATCAATTTCTGACAACTTAATGTTTATTACCATCATGACAAGAAGATTCATTCACTGTTCATTTCCGATTTGCTATAAGTTTGAAAACCCATATTTTCCCAAAGAAAATAGATTAAATTAAGTACATAGTCGACCAATATAATTGAGGCAAATTTCATTAAAACTATCCTGTTGATGAACATATATGATTAAAAAATTACTTTGATAAACCAGAAATAAAACTATTTGCTGATAATGTTAATTTACTTTGTTGAACTAGAATAAAACGAAACAACACAGATAAATCTAAATTAATTGTCATTTTGGGAAGATATTTGGCTGTTAAGATTTGATATAGAAATATGTAAAATCCATCATATTGGATTCAAAAAACATTGCAGATAAATCTAAAATAACCAACAAATGAAATCAAAAAAGGAAATGAGAAATACGATTTACGAGCTGGCTTTGATGATGCATTTAAAGATGGCAATCAAGTTGTTTCTATTGCATCATGGGTAAATAGAATGATTGGCTAGAAGATAAGAAACTTTATTTGAAGTGAGGAAAATCTTGTTTTTGAGATATTTAAAACTCTTAGAAGACCTCATATAGAATATTGTACTCAGTCTACAGTGTCGTGACATGGAAACTAGAATGTAACATTAAGATTAAATGGAATGCAAAAGAAGAGGGACAAAATTATTTAACGAATAAAAGATTACTGTAGAAAAAAGAATGAGAGGTGATCTAATTGAAATTTTCAAAACAATCAATGGAATTTTCTAATTATGGTAGACATTTCTTTCGTATTTTTCTTCGAACTTGAAATTTACTCTTAAGACAGATTTTACTAACGAAGTCTACTAACCAATTGAATTTTTTGGTAACAGAGGAATATATCTTTGAAAAATATACATAATCAAATGAAAAACAACAATAATGAGAAAAAATTAAGATTAAATTGGATGGTTTCAGAAAAAATATTTCAGAAAAAAGATCTAAGAGTTTAATTTTTGGAACAATCAAATGAAGTAGTTAACATAATTTTCTCAATATATATAGACAATGTGTGTAAGGTTGATTGAAGAAGTTAGGAAAAAACAGAGATGTCTAAGTGGGCATAAACAACATATAATGCAGAGGAAGAATCAAAACAATCCAACAAAAAATAGTGTTAAGATTGGCAAAAATACCACAAAGTTTCCAAGAGAACTGAGAAGACTTGCTGTCATTGGAATTCACTAAAATGTTAGGAGTGGGAGTAGAAGTAAAAAAACAGTACTAAGTAGAGTCTTGGAGACTTGAGGAAACTTATTGTCACTCAGACTTCACTGGAAAACCAGCCGCTAACGCTGGTATGAAAAACTCTCAAAAGAGTGAAATAATACCAAATGGTTCATGCACAAACCCGAATCCATCCTTGAGAATAAGATTCACAAACTTCCATGGGGTTTTGAGATACAAGGAGATTACCAAATCTCGGCCAGATAAACAGACCCAGTGATAACTAACAAACAAAAATAAAATAAAAATCTGCCGTCCTGGCGTTCCATTGAGCGAAAATCAAAGAAAATGAAAAGAGAGAGAGAAGGGCTTTGACTTTGCCAGAGAACAAAAAAGGTTATCGAACAAGAAAATGACACTGATACTCATGATAATTGGTACACTCGGAACAATCCTTAAAGGCTTGGTAGGAGGACTGGTAGAGTTGGAAATCAGAGGACAAACCGAGATCATCCAAACTACAGCCTGTCTAAGATCGGCCAGAATACTGAGAAGAGTCCTGGAGACCTGAGAATATTTACTGTCCCTCGGACTCCAGTGGCAGACCATCAGGTAACGCTGCTATTGAAAAACTCGCAAATAATAATAATAATAATAATAATAAGAAGAAGAAGAAGAAGAAGAAGAAGAAGAAGAAAAAGAAGAAGAAGAAGAAGAAGAAGAAGAAGAAGAAGAAGAAGAAGAAGAAGAAGAAGAAGAAGAAGAAGAAGAAGAAGAAGAAGAAAATGACTCGCATAAATTCCTGTGGGGCTTTAACATACAAACGAATCACCAAATTCCGGCCAGAAGACCAGACCAACAAAAAAAAAGAGAATCTGCAAAACTGTCGACTTTGCTGTCCCGGCCGACCACAGAATAAATCTGAAGGAAAGTGAAAAGAAAGATAAGTACCTCGACTTTGCTAGAGAATTGAAAAAGCTGTGGAACATGAAAGTAACGATTGTGCCAATTGTGATTGGTGCGTTAAGCACAACAACTAAAGGATTATTAAAAGGCCTGGAAGACGTGGAAGTTAGCGGACGGGTAGAGACTATCCAAACGACAGCATTGCTAAGAACGGTCAGAATCCTGAGACGAGTCCTGGAGTCATGAGGAGACTTGTCGTCACTCAAACTCCAGTGGAAAACCATCAGCTAACAGTGATGTAAAAAACTCTAAAGAAATAATAATAATAATAATAATAATAATAATAATAATACAGAAGACAACAAAAAATAATTGACTGCCATTTTAAAAGTACTCCTATGCAAAGAGAATAAAGAAAACAAATGATGGAGTTCTTGACAGAATCCGCTAAATCTAATACGACAAATCAAAGACTTGACGACCAAGTCAGGTTAATTTTACAGGAAAACTGGTTGTCTGACCTGGAGATAAAAGAAATATGTAGACAGGTAAATTGTGAACAACATTATATAAGAAAGCTCCGAAAAGGAACTGAAACACATGATATTGATAACGCAATCATCACAGAACCCAGAAACATATAATCAATAATACAGGGAAGTGCCAGAGAATTAAGGCAGCTGTAGAACATGAGGATGACGGTTATGCCAATTGTAATTGGCGCACTTGGAACGATCCTAAATGGCTTGGAAAGCGAATTGGAAGAGTTGGAAATTGGAGGTCGAATCAAGACCATTTAGACTACAGCATTATTTAGGTCGGACTAAATACGAAGAAGAGTGTTGAAGACTTGATGAGGTTTACTGTGATTCAGACTCCAGTGAAAGACCATCAGCAAACACTGGTCTTAAAAACTTGCTAAAACCTTATGAGAGAAACTGAATCTCTTCAAAAAGCAGCACAAAACAAAACCATAAGACCCAACTATGTTAAAGCAGAAATAGATGATACAAAACAAAATAGTAAATGTGGTTTATGTGATGATAGAAATGAAACAATCAATCATATAATAAGTGAATGCAGTAAATCAATGCAAAAAAGTTCCAAGATAAGACACGATTGGGTGGGAAAGGTAATCCACAAAGAATTCTGCAAAAAATTTAAACTTGACAATGCGAACAAATGGTTTATGTACAACCCAGAATCCGTCCTGGCGAATGAAACGCACAAATATCTCTTTTTGTGATACAAACGGATCACCTAATCTCGGCCAAAAGACCAGACCTTGTCATTGTCAACAAAAAAGAGAACCTGGTGAATAGTGTACTTTTCCATTCCCGAGAGACCACAGAGTGAAACTGAAAGAAAGCGAAAAGAAAGATAAATATTTGGACCTTGCTGGATAAGTAAAAACCTATGGAACATTAAAGTGCCGGTGATACCAATTGTGGTTGGTGCTCTTGGAACATTAAAACTACCACCGTGCCAGTAATAATTGTACAACTGAGTAGGATCAAGAAAGGGATAAATAAACTCATTTACGAGATAACCCTCTGTCCTTGCCAAAAGGAAATAGAAAAAATCGAAATTTGAAGAACTGATCATCCCTTTAGGAGAGTATTATTGATGGGAGTGAAATAGATCACCCAAAAAAGGCAGCCGAAGCAGAAATACTTAGTATATATTTAATCATGACTTCCCTCACCCAGGAAAAAGACTCAGTGGAGGATAGCAAAAAATCGAAAATAAAACTGAAAATTAGATAACGCAGCAAAATAGCAAATGTAGGCTATGCAGTGATAGAGAAGAAACGATCAATTACATAATAAGCGAATGCAGCAAATTAGCACAGAAGGAGTATAAGGCGTTGCACGACTGGGTCGGCAAGGTGATCCACTGGGAGATGTCCAAGAAATTTAAATATGATCATACTAAAAAATGGTATATGCATAACCCAGCACCTGTCCTAGAAAATGACACGCATAAACTCCTATGGGACTTTAACATACACCTAATCCCGACCAGAAGACCAGACCTCATAATAATCAACAAAAAAAAAATGAGGATTTGTAAAATTGTCGACTTTGCTGTCCCGGCGGATCACAGAATAAATCTGAAGGTATGTGAATAGAAGGATAAGTACCTCGACCTTGCTAGAGAATTGAAAAAGCTGTGGAACATGAAAGTAACGATTGTGCCAATTGTGATTGGTGCGTTAGGCACAATAACTAAAGGCCTGGACGACTTGGAAATTGGCGGATGGGTAGAGACTATCCAAACGACAGCATTATTGAAGACGACCAGAATACTGAGACGAGTCCTGGAGACTTGAGGGGACTTGCTGTCACTCAAACTCCAGTAAAAAACCATCAGCTAATACTGATGCGAAAAACTCGAAAAGAGTAAATGACTATAATACTGACAAACAGATCACCTAATCTCGGCCAGACAACTGGACATTTTAATAATCAACAAAAAAAGAGTGAACTGACAGAATTGTGGACTTGGCTGTTCCAGCGGGCCACAGGGTAAAATTGAAAGAAAGTAAAAAGAAGGATAAGTATCTTGACCTTTCTA
>CAUZXS010004636.1:65000-92500 GCA_963585895.1 Sepioteuthis lessoniana
GTTTGCCAAAACGCTACAGGAAAAAAAACCGATTCTGTTGAAAAAAACACTACTGTTGGAAAAAAAAATAAGATGAGGACAAGAAACGCTAAAAGTTTTACCGTTACATGGACAAATGTTGTTTTGTTGATCTAAGAATTCATAATTTAGCTGAGATGGAAAATTCTTTCTCTTTGAAGTCGCATTTTGTATAACAGTCACTATCATAGAAAATTGCTTACCCGAGCTTGTTAGAATTTTACTTTGCGCTAATCCCGATGGCAAAAGCATAAATCTATCTGTTCTCTCCACTTCAACTATGGAAGGATTGAGTACTCACATCTTACTCGTAGCGCATGAGTTGGATAAGCACATAGACTCGGTACCACGGATTGAAACAACGTTCCTTATTTGGTCAAACCTTTAAAGTCTTATTCGATGCTCAAAACTTCTTTTTACAGAATACATACTTATCTGCCAGAGTGAATCAAAAGTCTTGCAATATGATGGGTATATCACGTGACCGGAGCAGTTTAAGACATGGTTGGTATCTGCTGTGGTTATCATTATAGTGGTAGTTGATACAATGACACGTTTTTTCACACCTAGTGTTATTTGATATCCGCCATAGATAAGCGTGCAAAGCACTCTAATTCGAGTCGGAACTGGACCACAAGGCCTGGGGGAGTAACTGCAAACATTTGTTGTGTAAAAGTTGAAGGGGTAGTTGATCATTGTACGAAATGGTTTAAAATATTTTGCTCGGGTTCAAAAAATCTCGTCTAAAATCGTGGATTCCAAGCACATGCTTCAAAACGTGGGGTCAAATCTGGTGAGCAGTACTCGTAAGGTATCAGGAAAGCTAGGAATTTCTCAGTACAGTGTAGTTTTTTTATCTTCACGACCTCTATAAAAGCTTTTGGCGCTGCCGAATTGTGCCTCACGTGCTACCAAAATATTGCAAAACTTTTGACTCACCCAAGTATATTTTCCTTTAGAGCCAAATAGATATATTCATAAAAATTGTCATAAAGCGCAAAAAAATAGGGCTTATCTTATCTTTCAATACTTGGTGATGGGGGAAAATCGTGGTTGGTGAGTATATCAGAATATAATCCTGTTCCAGAAATTTCAACAAATTTCATTTTATATATATATATATATATATATATTTTATTGAAGGTATCCATAGAAAATATCACAAAGGAGGAAATACGAAATGACTTTAAAAATATGCATAAAAATGATTAACTACAAATTTTGATAAAAACAAGTTTTGTTCATCATTTTTAGCAATAAAACTAAACAGGTTGATACATGGGTCACAAAACGGAAAAAAATTATACATATATATTTATATATTGACTTATTCTGCATCTTGCACAATAATACGCCACTGACTCGGAACACAAACATGCGGCACCATACGAACCAATAAAATGTCTCTTCAAAAAATAAATAAATAAATAAATAAAACAATGTAAAATGAGAAGGATAAATTTGTTTCTTCACAAATATAAATAACAATTCCAAACAGGCTTGATTATATCTCTAAACTACAACTAATCACAATGGGTACCATGCACTACAGAATTATCAAGTCAATATTTTTCACAAACACCACTAGTAGATGTAAATACTAAGATAGAAACCGAACAAAAACGAATGATATTAGACAAGTTATAAAGGCATTCGGGAATGTGACTAGACAGAGCAAAAGATGAGAAAAATAAGAGATGGAAAGGAAGCAGACTGGTGACAGGGCCGCATATATATATATATATATATATATATATATACGTGTGTGTGTGTGTGTGTGTGTGTGTTTAAAAGACGTTTTTAGGGGATATACAATATGCTATAAGACCAACAAAATATGTTATTATAAACAGACAGCATAAATATATATATATATATATATATATATATATATATATATATATATATATATATATATATTGAATTGGAATAGTCTCGTGACTAAAAATTGAGTACATATTTTTTCAGTTGAATTTGACAAATTTAGACGTGTAGAATACTAGTTAACCTGAGATTTTATCCTGTTTTATAATCTTATTTTATACTTGTAAAATACTGTTATATATATATATATATATATATATATATATATATATATATATATATATATATATATATATTCTTTAAACAACACGTAAACTTTAAAGTACTATGTAAGTGACGCGCCCGTATTATACCGTGAGACAAAAATATTTAGTTGTTGAAATGACTGGTTCATGTTTTAACTTTATTTAAGTATAGATTATTTCGTCAATTATGTCGTTTTTTAAAGACGAGTTTCTTCAGTGTTGAGTATATTTTTTTGTGTATAAATTTTAAAAAGCAAGTAGCAGACGAATTTCTGCAGTTTACTCTTCTAAGTAAATCAGAAACATTGGTTTGGTTTAGCTTCTTTTAATGGGCTATCAACCTTTTAGGGTTATTTAAAGCTTCTGTTGTCCTTGATGAAGAACTGTAGTAGTACTATTTAACCCATAAGTTGAGGGATAAGGAAGTTCATACTTTTCTCAAGGTTATTAGTCCGATATATATATAAATATATATATATATATATATATATATATATATATATATATATATATATATATATATATATATGGTAAAATATTTTGGAAATATAAATCTATGATATGATTTAAATAAATTGTGCCTGTTCTCATTACTTTTGAAAATGTCTAATTTCAATAATGACTGCTCAATAAAACTAAGCAATTCTTCCATATTTTGTTTCATTTGAAATCGAATATTCACTGTATGAGTCTTGGAATACCTAAAGAGGACTGAACCTACGTCACAAATAAACCTGGCTAAAAAAAACCCGCATATTAAAGACTGAGATATTTATTTTATAGATTATTTTATAGATTATGAAATGTTTTTCTTTTACATTTTTAAGCAAGACCAGTATCGTGAAATAACTTGAACAGTGTAAATGAAGCTTGGTGTTACATCTGGGAATTAAGGAGAAAGTTCAATTACCAGTGATCGTTCAGAATTTTAAATGATACTCGTTTTAAGCGGACATTTTTGACCAGTGCCATTTCCGGAAATTATCCCTCTTTCTGCGGCTCTAGAATACGTAGAAAAATACGATAAAACTTCAAAAACCATGCAGAAGTTTTGTATATATACCTTTTCTAGTTCAAAATGGGAGTAGTTCAGTTTAAAATGGGAGTGGTTCAGTTCAAAATGGGAATAGTTCAGTTCAAAATGAAATGAACTATTCCCATTTTGAACTGGAAAAGGTATAGATGTTTATCTTTAAAGTCAGTACCGTTATCAGTTAAATCAAGGTGATATCACGCTGAAAGCACCTGCACCTTCTAAATAAGTTAAGCAGCAATGATCCTGTTCAGTACTTAAATAGGCGATCACTTAAGCAATAGCCGGTATTGTAAATAATCTGAGGTCTTTATTTTTGACGATTTCTACTTCTTGCAAAGTCTTCTTTCAAGTTATTTCTTTGTTAGACTAAAAGAATACGAAGATAAACGTTAATATGAAGCATAATCAATTATTCATGTGGTTCGAAGATCAGGTTAATTGTTTTCAGTGATTCTTGGACGAATTCTTTGATATCGTATGTATTATTCTGCTGTAATGTTCATCATTTTTATAAGATTCAGTCGATATATTCTTTGGTCTCCCTGTTTTATCTAAAGTTGTTTAGTGATTTTTTTATAATACCACATATTTTTGGATTATTATTTGTATATTTGTTGTTTTTTCTCAAACAGTTAGGTCGATATTTTTCGGGCCTTCCTTAGGTGTATGTTAGATCCAGTGGTCTTTGGAAGACACGTAGTATCTTTTTAATTTTTTTTATTTTGTTAAGGACGAATTTAAGAAGAAGAAGAAATGAAACGGTTAATTATATTTGAAAGAATGGAATCCAACATACACATTAGGAAAGTTGGAGAATTTATTTGAGCAAAAAACCGAATTAAAAATGACAAATAAATAGAATAGTCAAAATACTTGATACCCAAAGCAAATTTGTTTCGATATTTCCAAACATACGCGGAGTGGGGGCATTTTGTGCAGCGGCTTCAACTGAGGGTTACATCCCGTATGTTATATTTAGCTTGGTATTTAAAAAAGACAACTTCGTTTTAACCGGCGAAAAGATGACAACGAGTCCTCTGCAAAGGGAGAAAGAATAATGTCATGGAACGAGCTATCAATTAAAGGTTGTCAATCCAAAACTATTGGAGATGAGTGACAGGTGTTGAAGTGGTCCCAAAAATGTACTAAAACAATAAAGATGAAGACAATTGTCTGAATAATTAGCAGAATAAAGAATAAAACTGAATAGTTGTGTCTTACAGAGGAAACCTTGTAATATTTATATTTAATTGATATCTATTTAGTTTACAGCATATTACTAGCGCAATAGAAGGTTGTAAATAGGTGTAAAAAGACAGAGCTGTACCCAAATAGGGCTTACTTGCCTGGAAAATCTGAACCGTTATAACATTCGAAACTATTTGAAATCCAGTTACATTTCCTTCAAGAACAATTTTCCCATATATTTTATACGAAGTACCTACAGTTTTTTTAAAGTAAACTTACTGGAAGCTCAGGTTAAAGTATCTCTGTCGCAAGGATATTGTCTTATTAAATAATTTCAACACTACATAGTACCAAATGTTGGATAAAATATAATTGATCCAAAGTACAACAATTGATTGATGGTTTCCTGTTAAACCCGAACCTAGACCATTTGGGTGTGACAGAGATATAGTTCCTTTTAAACCATTATTTGATCCTCCTAATTCCCCTCTGTTCTTATGACACAAGTAGCAAAAATTTTAAATGTTACCATTTTTCATATACAGCAGAAAGATAGTCGGTTTCCTTCTTAAAATGTAAACACTGCTTTTGTGCTCTCTGTTATTTTATATTTAATTCAAAGAAAAAAAAAATTTAATGCTTCTTAATTTGATGGTAAAAACCAAGAATATCTAATTTCAGAAAATATAGAAAGTCAGAAAGGTATTTATGTAAACAACATATATAGAGACATTGATTTGTATCATATATCAAATGATATCTATAAATCCCCAACAGACTTTCAAGCTACAATTATATAGATTTACAGTACTTTTAAACGTGCAAATCGATTTTGAAGCTGGTTAGATAGTTCCTTGAAATAAGAGTATGTCAATCCTTATTCAATCATGGTAAGCCAAAGTAGTTTAAATAATTATGATATCTAATTATTTACTGAACCAAAATCCCCCTTCCCAATCATTTTAAAAAGAAAAACGCTTCGTTATCTTAAACGAATCGATTTGACGGATAAAACGGACCCCAACGGGTACAATCAGTCATAGTTACATTAAACCTGGGAGTAAAGGCAATAAAACTGTGACGCCGCATTCACCAGAACTAAAGTCACAGCAGATGTAGTTTAGTGTCATTTACAGGACACTGTTTTGGGTAGGAGATCTTAAACATCAGCAATATTGGTTTCTTTGTTTAATGGTATATGAATCTTCGTTGGTAATATAATGCCAAAGCCATTCTCCTAGAAGAAAAGTAGTACTACTATCTAACCCATAACTGGGAGGATAATGGGGTTCATACCTTTCTCGAGGGTATTTGCCTGAAAGTGAACGTAATAGCGCGACTAGAGAACGAACTCGCTTACTACGATTCCACAGTCCATCGCTTTAAACGTTACACCACGAGGACAACCCCCCTCACTTCAGCAAGTGATACATTGGGTGTATTCTAAACCTGTAAACAGAACTGGTCCAAATTGAAAGATAGTAATTACTGGTCTGATTCTCATGACATAGAAAAAATATTTTCGTAAATTTAGAAAATCATCAAGCATAAAAAATTTGAAAGACAAAGAAAGTAAAGTATCCTCTAATTCTTTTAAATATTTGCAAAAATATTTATCAAAAATATCTCTAAATTTATTTATAATTTTTTGTAATGCAAGAGTCTAACTAAATCGAATTGACTGAAAAATATTCTTTTAACTTATCGTACATTTAAGAAGTGGCGTAATAGTTATCGTTAAAGAAAATAGTTTCCATGAGCCACGATCGAGTTTCGGCTACGGCAGTAATACCATTTTGAAAAGCATGAATTCACTTCTTCCCTTCATTTTCAAGTAAATATAAATGCAGTTAGAGTTCTCTATCTTTGATTGTTAAGTAGTCCAGAAGAAAGACACTTTAAAACCAGAAGATGAGACCAAACGGCAGTAATCAACTCTTCTTCTTCAGAAAAAAAAAACGAGTTTTGACGTCTTATCGTTGGAGGCTGACAGTATGGTAACGTCCCAGTGCAACGATAGTTAGGAGCGCAAATCTCCAATTCTTCACAGCTTAAAATATCAGCAGTTTAATAGTCAACCAAGACATATAAAATAAAAAATAGATTTAAACAAAAGATTTAAAAAATAGATTTCCAACACGATTTCGAATTATGTGATCACTTTGATTACATAATTCGAACTGGTGTTGGATGAATTCTGTTTTGTCTTTATATGAACGTAGGGCTATTTTTAGATATAAAATTGGGATAAGAAGTGATGTTAACATAGATGTTTGTCCTTAGATGACAATTTTTGTATTTAACATAATACTTTATAGAACCGGAAATGTCTTGCTTATTAGGCGAAATTTTGTTGGTTATTACGCGACTTGTACCTTAATATTACGGGATTATTTGTCAGCTGTTCTTCAGCGATTTTACAGAAAATGCTAATTATATCCATATTTTTCTTCAATAATTGATTTTCGATATTCTAAAGTGATTGGACTGTAATGCTGATTATTATACGATTTTCTGTTAAATATAAATACTATTTTTTATTTTAGTTTCTATGTTTGATTCATCGCAAAAACAAATTAATTTTACTTTTCTTATTCGAACAATTCTTAGTAAAAACTACAGCAATGAAAGTGGGCATTCATTTTCAGAAAAAAATTAATTGGCCACTGTTATTAATCAAAAATTGACAAAGTTAAATTCCATGTTCCATTTCTTATTCATTTTAGCGATAGATCAGTTGGAATGATCCCCTCATTGTATTCTTTATAACAGACAATTCGCATTTGATCAAACAGTTGACGCTAACAAAAAGCGCATTGGTTTTTACTTTCCTCAACAGAAGTTTATACTTTCAATTTCTTCTTCTTCTTCTTCTTCTTCTTCTTCTTCTTCTTCTTCTTCTTCTTCTTCTTCTTTAGAGTTATTCACATCAGTGTTACCTGATAGTTTTTAACTGGAGTTTGAGTGACAGCAAGTCTCCCCAAGTCTTCAGGACTCTCCTCAGTATTCTGGCCGTTCTCAATTATGCTGTGATTTGGGTAGTCTCCACTCGTACGCCAACTTCCAAATCCTTATTGTTATTTTTTACTCCTTTAGAGTTTTTCACATCAGTGATAGCTGATGGGTTTTCACTGGAGTTTGAGTGACAGCAAGTCTCCTCAAGTCTCCAGGACTAGTGTCAGGATTCTGGCCGTTCTCAGCAATGCTGTCATTTGGATAGTCTCTACCCGTCCGCCAACTTCCAAGTCCTCCAGGCCTTTTAATAATCCTTTAGTTATTGTGCCTAATGCACCGATCACAATTTGTACAATCGTCACGTTCATGTTCCACAGCTTTTTCAATTTTCTAGCAAGGTCGAGGTACTTATCCTTCTATTCACATTCCTTCAGATTTATTCTGTGGTCCGCCGGGACAGCAAAGTCGACAATTTTGCAGATTCTCTTTTTTTGTTGATTATTATGAGGTCTGGTTTTCTGGACGGGGTTAGGTGATCCGTTTGTATGTTAAAGTCCAATAGGAGTTTATGCGTGTCATTCTCTAGGGCAGGTGCTGGGTTGTGCATATACCATTGGTTAGTATGGTCAAATCTAAATTTCTTGCACATTTCCCAGTGGATCACCTTGCCGACCCAGTCGTGTCTCGCCTTATACTCCTTCTGTACTAATTTACTGCATTCGCTTATTATGTGATTGATTGTTTCGTCTCTATCACCACATAGCCTCCATTTATTGTTTTGTTGCGTCTGATCTATTCTCGCTTTGATATGATTGGTCCTTATGGCGTTGTCCTGTGCTGCTATTAGGAGAGATTCCGTTTCTCTCTTAAGGTTTCCTTTTCTTATCCAGGTCCAGGTTTTCTGGTGTGAGATGTTATTTATTAGTTGTTTAAAGCAGTCATAGAATTGTTTTTTCTCCCATTTTTGTTTCCTAGTTGTCATTCTATCGTCTATCGTGTTGTCCATATCATTTCTGATAGCTGTAATCAGTCCTTGTTTGTGTTTTTCTATGTAGTCTTCGAGCCGTTGTATCGATGCATCAACGCTGTCTTCGAGGCTGGCAAGTCCTCTTCATCCCTCTTTTCTAGATACTTATAGTCTGTCAACGTCGTCTCTGGGATGTAATGCCTTATGCATGGTGATTAGTTTTCTTGTTCTTTGATCCATTTGTTTAAGTTCATCTCTGGTCCACTTGAGAAAGGGTCCGGAATATCTAAGGAGGGGCACAGCCCAAGTATTTATTCCTTTGATGAGGTTTCGTCTTCTTCTTCTTCTTCTTCTTATTATTATTATTATTATTATTATCATTCCTTGAGAGTTTTTCACATCAGCGTTAATTGATAGTCTTTCACGGAAGTTTGAGTGACAGCAAATCTCCTCAAGTCTCCAGGACTCTTCTCAGTATTCTGGCCGATCTTAGCACTATTGTAGTTGGGAATATCTTCGCTCGTCCTCTTATTTCCAAGTCCTCTCGTCCTTTTACCAATACTTTGGTGTCTGTACCAAGAGCACCAACTACAATAGGTATAACTGTCAGTTTTTTCGATTCCCTTGCAAGGTCCAGTTACTTATATTTCTTTTCACTTTCTTTCAATTTTACGCTGTAGGCAGCCGGGACAACAAAGTCCACAATTTTACAAGTTCTTTTTCTGTTGTAGATTATTATAAGGTCCAGTTGTCTAGCCAAGATTAAGCGATCAGTTTTTATCTAAAAATCCAAGAGGAGATTGTGCGTCTGATTCTCCCGGACAGATTCTGGTTTGTGCATAAACCATTTGTTCGTATGATCAGATTTCAATTTCTGGGCAATTCCCAGTAAATCACGTTGCCCACCTAGTCATGTTTAGTCTTATACTCTCACTGTGATAATTTGCTAAATTTTCTTTTTACGTGGTTGATCGTTTCGCTTTTAACTTACATTTACTGTTTTGTTGTGTCTTATCTATTCTTGCTCTGTTATGATTGATTCTTATGGCGTTGTTTTTTGCTGCTATTACAAGGGATTCAGTTTGTCTCTCAAAGTTTCCCTTTCTTAGCCACGTCCACGTTTTTTGTTTTTTGTGGGAGATGTCACTTGTTAGTCGCTTAAAACGTCCACAGAGTTGTTTTCTTTCCATTTTTGTTTTCTGGTTATTTCCGGTCTGCTGATCCTTGTGTCGTTGGAATTGTTTTTGGTGGCTGTGATCAGTATTATCTCGCGCTTTTCTATGCAGTCTTCGAGTCGTTGTATCGATGAGTCAACGCTGTTTTTAATGCTGGCAACTCCTCTTCCTCTCGTTGTTTTGACATCTATAGTCTATCAACGTCTTCTCTGGGATGTAAGGCCTTATGCATAGTCATTAGTTTTCTTGTTCTCTTGTCCATTTGTTTAAAGTCTTCTCAGGTCCACTTTAAGAATAGTCTCGAATATCTTACAAAGAGGACAGCCCAGGCATTTACCCCTTTGATAAGGTAATATCATTATCGTTATTATTATTGCCCTTGATCTTGTTTTATGGTTTTTGTTTCCCCTCGATGGAGATCAAATGACATGATCTTTCAATACTTTTACACTTTTTGTTGATATTCTGGCTATTTTTAATAATACGATCGATTGGAGGATTTCACTTTTTATTTGTAGTCATTGAGTTATTATACAAGTAGAATCTGGTAAATTTCAGTTAAGTGACGACAATTCCTCTTAATATTGCAAAGTTTTCCTTGGTATTCCAGCTGATTTTATTGATTATGTCATTTGGATAGTCTAATTTCTTCCCAGGAGTTACATACCTTCCAAAAAATTTGCTAAGCTATTTAAGGGCTCCAAGAGCTGCAAGGTTTCTTAACACAATTGGTAATTCTATAAACTACATGTCGCATTATTATTATACTCGTTACGAGTATTTTTTTTTACTCTAGCTCTAACTGGTGGGTTTTCACTGGAGTCAGGGTTACAACAATTCTCCTTAGATATCCAGATTTCTTCTAAATGTACGGACTAATTTTACTTGAGCTGTGGAGAGACATGATTCAACTTCTCATTTACAGTTTATTCACTCTCTTTTTCAAATTATTGTGGACAGTTCAAATGGCTACAACTCTAGTTGGTTTCAGTGTCATTTCATGTTCTATAACGTTTTAGCTCTTTGTTTGACAATGTACCCGCTGGCCGGTCCCCACTATCTCAATCTCTTAAACCAGCTCATGGCCATCCGATCGTCTAGTGGTTTCTCTCATCTCCGGCCAAGGGCATTTCACATTGCTTTACAAACTCACAAGACAGAATATACACAACTGACATGGTGGAAGAAAAGAAGAAGAACTAATCACGGACTTGGGTTTGCTCCAAGCGCAAGAAGGGAAAAGTTTGTGACACCTTTGTGTAGGTTTTTGCACATCTGCGTGCTATCGCGAGCGTCTATCCAAGCGAAATTCCCACACAGCCACCAGGAACACTGACTCATCTTCTCACATGGGCCAACCCGACCTCTGGGTACACAGGTCACAGCCCCTCGCCTAGCAGTTGCCTCTCTCTAACTTCTGTTGACTGCTCTCTCCTGTTGACCGCTTCCTTTCGTTCACTGCCCCGAGACCTTGCCTACCCTCGTCTTCTGGTCTCGTGGGAAATCTCGCGCGAAAGCCCTTTGTGTGAGTTTCGCGCCAAAACATACAAAGGAATCCTCTGAATGGCACTCACTCACACCCACACCCACAGAAACGAATGCTCAACATCGTTCCAAATTTGGCAAGATTCTGGTATTTTTCAAATATTTCACTTTCTTTTATTTTCACTTTATGTTTCGCTGGAATGGCAAAAACCACGACATGGCAGAGTTCTTTCTTTCGATGTTAATTAAAATTAAGTCTGCTCTTCTGGTTTGTATTGTGTGATCGGTTTGTATCTCAACGTCTCAAATGATTTTATGCGTTTCATTTTCAAGACATGATTCTGGTTTGTACATATATCTTTGACAGTTTGGTCAAATTTCATTCTCTTGCACATTTCCCAGTGGACCATTTTTCACACCCAATCATGCTTGCCCTTGTATCATATTGTGTTGGTTTGCTCCATCGCTTATGGGATTAACTGTTTCTTATCTATCGCTAAATAGTTTACAGATGCTATTCTCTTGCATATTATGAACTTTTGTTTTGATATAATACTTTTGGAATTATTTTGTATTGTTAATTATAGTCATTAAATTTTTCCCTTTGTTGTCATGTCCAGATCATTTCATGTGCAATATCTTTCGTTAATTGCTTCAAGTATCCATAGCATTATTTTTCTTCCTGCTGTTTTCAATATATTTTTCTTGTTGTTTTCCCGTTTTTTCTTAAAATATTTCTGTTGTTATTGCTGTTACTAGATGCTTTAATCAATCTTTCTTTACTATTTTCTGTATATTCTTCGAGTTCCGGAATCCAGACAGTCTTCAATACTACCGAATCCTCTTCCTCCTTCATTTCTTGTCCAACAGTCTGACACATTTCTCGGATATAAAACTTGGTTAATAGTCATTGTGTTATATATTGACCCTCAACCAAACCGTCAATCAAGAGATGCGCCGGTGTAAATAAGCGGAAGAAGAGCGTAAGCAATTGGGCGTTAGGAAAGAATATAGACAGGTGCCGGCGGCCGTTAAGTTAGTCGAAGACAAGAATGCCAGAGTGAGGACCAGCTTGCAGATTGAGGGATACGGCCCTCAGTGACCCCCAGTTGAGAAACCCAAGCCAAGATGCGGAAGAAGTGCTGTTATTGTCAGGAGAAGAACTTGGGTCAATATAGTAGTCTGTCCCTGTCTCCACCCATCTCTCACACAGCGCAGAAACATCGAGAATAAAGTGTGAGAGATATATTTTTGTAAAGAAGTGTGTTCGTACGTTATTGAAGTCGTATATTATCG
Source organism: Sepioteuthis lessoniana (assembly GCA_963585895.1). Lineage (NCBI taxonomy): Eukaryota > Metazoa > Mollusca > Cephalopoda > Myopsida > Loliginidae > Sepioteuthis > Sepioteuthis lessoniana. Next base: position 77,190 of record CAUZXS010004636.1, read on the forward strand.
TTGATTATGTTTCCGCTTATATATTTATATTTGTATATGTATTATAGATATACAACAATTGATATACTTTTTTTATGGTCCTTAAATCTAAGTTGACTTTCTGTCAATTGTAAGAAGTATTTAAAGTATCTTACAAAGACGACTGCCCAGATAATTATTCATTTAATTAGATTTCTGTTGCAGAGTTTGGTTTCAAGAAGTTTTCTTGATCTTTTGTGTTATTCCTTTTTAACTTTTCTTTCAGTTCCATTTTTCTTGATAATATTCATTTGTAATATTGTCTGGTATCTTTTTTCTCCAAGTTTTATTATATGATAAATCGTTTCCTTTTTTGACGCTATCGAACCTATACTTGATATTTTGTTGCATATTTTCGATTTTCGATCTATGATTGGTCCTTATGGTATTATTTAGTGATACTGCTGAGAGAACTTCAGTTTTTCTCCTGAGATTTCTCTTTCTGAGTCATGCCCAGGTTTTCTTACGTGTAATCTCGTCCGTTTGTCGCTTGAAGTTGTTTTTCTTCCCATTTCTATTTTCTCATTTTTGATGTTTTTTGTTTGACTTGATGCTGCTATAGCTGTTATTGGCTGCTGTAAATAATCTTTCTTGTCTCTTTTTAATGTTTTCCACGAGTTCCAAATTGTTGTGTCTACTCAATTCTCAATGCAAGTGAATCCTCTTTCCCTGTCTTTTCTTGACACATATAGTCTATGTCATCTCGTTGTAGTAAGGCCTTCAGGCATCGTCATTAATTTCCTTGTTCTTTTGTTTATTTGACTAGGTTCCTGTCTTGACTCTTTTAAGAATGGTCTAGAGTATCTTACAAAGGGTTTACCGGTTTTTATTCCTATGATGCGATTTCTGATGCAGAGCTTAGTTTTTTTTATTCTTCTGAAGTTCTCTCTCCTTACTTTTTCTTTCATCACTGTTTAATTGTGTTCGGTTTCAATACTCTCAAGGACACAATTATTAGTATTAATTATTATTTTACTCCTTCGAGAGTTTTTCGCGCCAGCATTTGCCAATAGTTTTTTTTGGGGGAGTCTGAGTGACAGCAGGTCTCCTCAAATCCCCTGGATTCTTCTCAGTATTCTGGTCGAACTCAATAATACTGTTGTTTGAATAGTCTCTACTTGCCCTCTTATTTCCAAGCCCTCCAGTCCCTGTATCAATCCTTTGGTGACTGTACCGAGTGCACCAATTACAACTGGTATCACAGTCAATTTCATGTTCCATTGTTTTTCAGTTCTCTAGCAAGGTCTATGTACTCATCTCTCTTTTCGCTTTCTTTCAGTTTTACCCTCTGGTAGCCGAAACGGCAAATTCCACTATTTGACTGGTTCTCTTTTTTTTTGTTTTGTTTCTGTTAACTATCACGAAGGTGTGTTTGTCTAGCAGAGATTAGATGATCCGTTTGTATCTCAAAATCCCAAAATATTTTGTGTGACTCATTTTCTAGGGTGGATTCTGGGTTGTACATATACCATTTGTTCGTATGGTCGAATGTAAACTTCTTGCATAATGCTTTGTGGATAAACTTCTCCACCTAGTCGTGTCTAGTCTTATACTCTTTTTGCCCCAATTTACTACATTCACTTATTACATGATTGATCGTTTCGTCTCTGTCACCATATAACCGACATCTGGTATTTTGTTGTGTCTTGTCTATTCTTGCTATGAAATAGTCTATTCTTTTGGCGCTATTTTGTTCTGCTATCAGAAGAGATTCAGTTTCTATCTTAAGGTTTCCCTTTCTTAACTATATCCAAGGTTTCCCACGTGAGATTTCAATTGTTTGTCGCTTGAAATATCCATACAGTTATTTTTCTGCTCATTTTTGTATTCTGGTTATTTTTGTTCTGTTGATGCTTGTGAAGTCTGTTGTCTGTTGTCGCTGAAATTCGTCTTCCTCTGCGCTTTTTTTTATGAAATCTTCTATTCGTTGTATTGATACATCGATGCTATCTAGAGTGCTGGTGGTTCCTCTTCCTCCTTCTTTTCTAGACACATACAGTCTGTCTATGTCCTACCTGAGATGCAAGGCTATACGCGTCGTCATGAGTTCTCTGGTCCATTTTTTGACGTTCTTCTCTTGTCCGCATTAAGAATGGTCCCAAGTTTTTACCGGGGGTAGGCAGCTAAAGTATTTATCCCTTTGAAGAGATTTCTGCAATGTGGTTTTGTTTCAAGTAGTGTTCTTGTTCTTGTTCTTCCTCTTGTTCTTGTTCTTCTTCTTATTATTATTCACTCATTAGAGCTTTTCCCATTAGCGTTAGCCGATGGTTTTTCACTGGAGTCTGAGTGACAGCAAGTCTCCTCAAGTCCCCAGTACTCTTCTCAGTATTCTGGTCGTTTTCAATAATGCTGTCGTTTGAATGGTCTCCACTCGTCCGCTAAATTCCAAGTCCTCCAGTCCCTTTAGCAATCCTTTAGTTACTGTTCCAAATACACCAATTACAATTGGTATAATTGTCACCAGCATGTTCCATAGTTTTTTCAATTCCCTAGCAAAGTCGAGATACTTATCCTTCTTTTCACATTCCTTCAGTTTTATTCTGTGGTCAGCCGAGACAGCAAAGTCGACTATTTTGCAAGTTCTCTTTTTTTTCTTTTTTTTTCTTTTTTGTTGATTATTTATTAAGTCCGGTCTTCTGGCCGAGATTAGGTGATCCGTGTGTATGTCAAAGTCCCATAGGAGTTTATGAGTGTCATTTTCTAGAACAGGTGCTGGGTTGTGCATATACCATTTGATTTTATCCATATCATTATTATTATTATTATTATTATTATTATTTTACTCTTTGTATGTCTTTCACACCAGCTTTAACTGATAGTCTTTTACCGGTGTCTAAGAGACAGCAATTCTGATCAGGTGGCCAGGACTCTTCTCAGTATTCTGGATTATTATCATAAAGAGACAATTCTGGAATATTAATGTTGGTGATGGAATTAAGCTTGCTATTTATTTGTAGTATTCGTGTTAATTTGAGAATTTTTGTCTTCGAATTTTGAATAAACATTCATAAAAGAATTTTTTGATTTCTTTCTCGCAGACATTTTCTTTAACGTAACTGCTTTTATAAAATTTTTCTATCAATGATGAAATGGAGAAAGTAATTATAAATACCCTATATTTCTGGTCTGTGGGTGAAAAAAATTGAAATAAATGCAACAATATCGCACTTAGATTTATATAAGCTGAGAAACACAAGTAAAATTGCTCCCTTTGTGACTCCGTCCCTCTGTGCAGCCCTCTACGTCACGCATCCGTTAAATTTAATAAAACAGTTAAATTAAAATGCTCACTTTTAGTAATGAAGATGCTGCAAGTATTGATTGTTTAAAGTAATTCGATTAACTGAGTTAATTGAATTTAATTAGTTCAATAAAGGAATTTGTACGAAAGAAAAATTGAAAATTAATCGCCAAAGTTTAGTTCATTTTATTCAAAAAGAAAGAAAGAAATTTCTTTTCTTGCAGAATAACAAAAATAATTGACAGATAATTAATAGACAAGTGAATTCTTTGATTTTAATCAATAAAAATCTGCAAGCAAATCCTAATTAAAGTTTTAATGTGCCATTCAATTAAATGTAATCTTTCACATCAGTAAGTCGCGAAAGTATCTCAAAATGACTAGTTATTTGATAGTTTCTTTTTGTTTGTTGTTAACAAGACCTACAGTTTTGTTTGTTTGTTTGTTTGTTTGTTTGTTTGTTTTTTATTCAGTTGGATTATAATTCTAATTAATTTGCTCAACTCATAAACAAGTAGTTTGACTTAACTCGACATTAATCATTTGTTTAAAAATATATAACTGAAATAATTATAATTATCATCTTAAATTATCGGTTTTATAAATAATCAAGAGAAAAACTTTTAGATATTTCCAACAACCTCCATTGTTTAATTATTGTTTCGAATAATTAAAAAAAACTCTTAAAAGCATTAATTTGAGAAGTTCACCGGTTATCCTCCAAATGAATGATTTTGTAAATACGAGGGATCGCAAAAAAGTTCTTGACGCGTCCAAGGAGAAAAGTACTTCCCCTTTTTAGAGAAGTTATTGAAAGATTAAAAGAAATTGAGAAACAATGTGCGAATTATTTTTTCCACTGAAGTCTGAGAGGCTGCAAGTCCCCTCAAGTCTCCAGAACCCTTTTAAGTATCCTATCTGATTTTAACTATGTCGCAGGGATCTGGATAGTTTCAGTTCTTTGTATAATCAACAGTTATCCCAGTCTGTCTTCTAGGCATTTGGGGACCATTCTAAGTGCTCCAACTAAAATTGGTGTCACTGTCAACTCTATATTCCTCAGCTTTTCAGATATCTGGCAAAACCAAGGTATTTCTCTATCTTTTTGTTCTCTATTACTTACACTCTCGCTGGCTTGCACAACAAATCATCATTATCATCATCATTATGAATATTGTTATTGTATTAGGAATTTAATGGATTTGTATGTTAGAACCAGCGGTCATGTAGTTATCCCTGGAGACTGAGTTCTCAAAACCTTTTTTGACATAATTTCATCATCTTTATCTTATTATAATTATTATTCCTTTTTGGTCAGTCCGACAACTTTTCAGCATCTCCCGTAACATATATAATTACATATTTCCAATTATAACAGGATCTTTTTCACTGATTATTCAATGAGTTCAAATAATAAAATTAAGATGAATTAACATGTACATTTCCCCATTCTGTGATGAAAGTCGAATATCAAAAGATTTTTTATTTGATTAAAATATTCCGTTACTGAAATTCGTTCCTTTTACACGAATATAATCTTGAGGAGAATGAGAAAAGAAAAAAAACTTTTATTTCCAAATTATTTCAGGGCAAAATTAACCAATGAAAATGAAGAGGGACCTGAAATTTTAAACTATTGGCAGATTTTGACTAGAGTGACTGACTGCAGCCGAATAAAATAGCCAATAAAAGCAACTGATTTGCACAAGACTCAAGACAACTGTCACACGAAGCATGACGAAGCTAGCTGTGCTGCAGGTGTGAAAAATAGATCTGAAAATGAGATCGAAATCTGTAAAAGATGGTTGTTGTCTGGTTGGTTCAAAAGTATGTTGACAAAAGCACAATATGTGTGTTTGACAGTTGACAGTTTTGTAGCAGAAAGCCTATGAAAAAAGCAAACAAAAAAAAGCAACAAAAGACAATACTATACAAAACCAGACATTGTTTCTGTAATAAGCATTGCCGCACACCGCAAATAAAACGACAGTCTCTGAAGCGAACGAAACCCCAACAAAACCATAAAACCACACAAAACAGTGAACATGGCGAAAAGAATAAGAATATCCCAGCTTGCAACTGAGAGCCTAGACAAAACAGTTTATACTTCTGTAGTATCGCGGATTTTAGATGAGAAAATGAACTAATCGATAAAAGATATAAAACTGAAATATGGCCACTTTGGAGTAGTATTTCCCAAAATGTGTTTATACCAATAAAACCAGTCGAAGAATGATTGTCTTTTATGCATGCAATAATTATAGACAAGCGCTAGATATCATTTGCAAGTCAAAATATTCGAAGTTGACTGCATAAGAAGAAATAAAACGCATACAATTCCATGATTTTCTCTGCAATAAATGAGAAATTTTAAAAAAGAATCTTATTTTCTATGTAAAGATCTGCAGAGATCCAGTCTTTTTTGAAAACTTACGATTACTCAAGCTTTTCAGAAATATTTTGAATGCGAGTAATCTTGTTTATTTCTGTCTTAAGTTTACAGCAAAATTATCGACATCTGATGGTCATCCATGTTATTTCAAGAGATAAGTGATCAGCGTTAAATCGTTTAAAAAGTTATGGACATTATGCTTAATTTTTTATTCCTTTCTGATAAAACATTTTCTCAGAAACTTCAGTAGCCTCAAACCCCAGGTAGAATAATACCTCGAATCTCAGTAGTTTTTATTTCCAAGTATAAAATATGAAATACCGATAAATGGTAGATTGTCTTTAGATCGATAAAGAATATAAGCTTTGCAGTAAAAAAGACAAAAAACTTTTTAAAATTCTTAAAAATTTAACTTTGCCTTAAATTTTCACCATTTCATTGAATCTTACGATGTCTCATATACGAAATAGTATACAAGATGAAAACAAAAGATTATTTGATATTTACACGAGAATAATATGTGATATCTTTTCTTCCTTCTCATCAATTAATTGATATACAGGATTTTATAATTTACATTTTGCAGTTTTATATTTTATATTTGAATGATGATAATTTATGACAAATCTTCGTTTTCTTCTTTCATCTTTCTTCCGCGTTCTTTTGTATGCATTTACCCAACCCTTCCACCATGGAAGGTTGTAAAATATTATAAGTAATCGTTAGGTTTACTAAATTATATATTTATATATATATCATATATTTATAAATTATATATATATATATATATATATATATATATATATATATATATATATATATATATATATATATATATGTTAGGATAGAGTAGATGCAGAGACAATGGCGTTGATTCTGTTTCAACGCTATCCTAACTTAAGTCTCCATCGGCAATATTAAGCTTACTTTATACGTAAATGTAACAAGTTACATTATATATATATATATATATATATATATATATATATATATATATATATAATGTAACTTGTTAGCTAGATGTAGACATAGGAATAAATTTAAACTATAGACAAATTATCATAGAAAATGCTTAAATAAAAAAAAAAACAGGATTAAATTGAGATTTAAGGTAAATGAATAAAAATAAAATAAAATTAAAAAAATAAGAAACCATTTGATGTGTACGTTCTCTTCAATGGAAGGGTAACTGAATTAATAAGCACGAAAATAAAATTTGAAATTAAAAATTCTGAATTGAAAATTTTGAATTTAATTTAATATAAGTATTACTGTATCCTTACGTAAAGTTATAAAAGAAAGTTGTATTTATCTAAATTAGTATTAAATCTGGAGTTTTAAGTCGAAATGTATTTAGAATTTAAAAGATAAAAATAAAAAAATAATTTACTATAATTCCAACCAGCAATAAATTTTAAAAAACGGAAGTGGGCTAAATGAGGAGAAAACTCTTCACCCCTCTTCTATCCCCTCCAACCCTTCTTTCCTGTGTCTATTCTGAATTATTCTATCGATAAGATCTGAAGAAGTCCTGTTAGTTTTTTTTTCTTTTTTTTTTTTGTTGTTGTTGATTTTTATCGAAATCCATAACAGGATGGAAATAAATTTATAATCCTAACGTTACCGGTTTTTGTTTTTTCTTAAAGAAATATATATATATATATATATATATATATATATATATATATATATATATATATATATATATATATATATGTCCAAATAACAATGTAGTTTCTTCTATCATCATTTCTTTGAATAATTTTGTGAACTTTGTTCAGACGTTAAAACATTAACTGGCCATGGAATTTTTCCAAATTGATTATTAATTAATCAATAAATATTTAAGCTCACCTTTCATAAATCAGATATTAAACAAGCATTTCCAATTCTTTCACTATTAACTCATAACAAGTGTATCATATATCGGTTCATTTTCTAATATATTGTGATTGTGTTTTTTTCTTGCTCATGATAATAACTTGGACCCTTTTATCTAACAACCTCATCATACAGTATATTTGATTTTTGAACCACGAAGATTTAACTCTAACATTTAGATTTGTAATTATGAATGAAACGACTAAATTCGATCACTCATATTCAATAGATGGACGTTATAAGAAGATTATGAACTGAAACAAGTTGTGATAATTTCATACCATCGAGTAAGTTGTACGTATGTGCTTAATCAAGTTTACGAGTCTTTTTTTAAAACATCGATATGAATCCTCAATCAAAGATTAGAAATTACATGACTCATATCTAAAAAATATCGTGAGTTTATCGTAAAGATTTTTCGTTAAAAAATGTATCCAAACCCAGATCCAAAATAGGATTGCTGACGGTAAATTATGTTAAAATCCGCGATAACCACGAAATGGGAAAGAACAAAACTTTGTAAAACATGGTATTACAGTGAATTAACTCAACGCGAGGAAAAGAGAAATGCTCTTTTTATATGTAGGAATGTGATCATGAGCCTCCACAATCTAGCACTGGGAACAAAGTTTCAAGTGGGCGCTCACAAATACGACAAAATCTACTGATCAATTAGGCTAGACATCCGGGGACTCCGTTGCATGCTAGGATTCGCCAATAATTGTTTTTGAATAGAGGATAAAGCAGACGACAGAATTATGATTTCGTGATTGAGAGCGAGAGAGCAAAAGAGAGAGAGAGAGAGAGAGAGAGAGAGAGAGAGAGAGAAGGGGGTAATGAAAACACAAATGTGTAGAAAGAAAGAAAGAAAGAAAGAAAGAAAGAAAGAAAGAAAGAAAAACCAGATGAACAGACAAATAAAAGAAAGAAAGAAAGAAAGAAAGAAACGGATTGTAAAAATATGGCAAAAAGAAAGGAAAAAAGCAAGCAGGAAAGGCAAGGAAAAAAGAAAAATCAGACGAGAATACATTTACAGCCAGAGAAAGAAAGAAAGAAAGAAAGAAAGAAAGAAAGAAATTGGAATGAAAGAAAGAAAGAAAGAAACAAACAAACAAACAAACAAACAAGGAATTAAAATGAATGAATGAATGAAAGAACGAAAGAAAGACAAAAAAAAAAAAGAAAAGAAGAAAGAAAAAACATAAGAAATAAGATAGGAAAAAATAGTGAAACTTTAGTAGAAAGAAAATAAAGGAGGAAAGAAAAAGAAAGACAAAGGAAAACCAAAGAAAAAAAAAGAAAAGAAACCAAAAGAATTCTAAAATCAAATCCAAAACATCAAGAGAAATTAAGAAATAATGAAGGAAAGAAAGAAAGAGAATAATGAAAAAAAAAAAAGAAAACATCAAAAGAAAGAAAGAAAGAAAGGGGAAAAACAAGCAGAAGCATTTTAAGCGAAAATGAAAAAAAGTGGAACCCCAGCCAACAAAATTGAAAGACGAATAAAAAAAAAAGGAAACGATCCAATCGTCCTCTTCTTTAAATGTTTTTTTTTTTCAGAAAAAAATCGGCTTGCTACAAAACTTGCTGTCTATTATAAGTATCTAATTATTCTGTAAAAAAAAATAAAAGATTTAAAAAATAGATAAATAGAAATTATGTATTCTTTTTTCTGTATACAAAATGTATTTTTCATCTTTTGTATTTTTTACTTTATTTAATTTGAAAATATTTCAAAAGATTTTCTATCTTAAATCTTTATTTGTAAAAACATCTTTGGGCTTTTTCAACAAATAGAGAACGGAAAAAATATAAATAATCACGCTGATTGAATTTGAATTTGAAAAGATTATTTTTTTTTAAATTTAGACAAATAATTTTCATCCCATATCAGTTTGCAGCAATGTATTTTGGAAAATATTAAAATGTATTATCATCATATATATATATATATATATATATATATATATATATATATATCCCGGTATATATTGGATGATTCAAGGAAAACATTAACACTTTTTCTGGGAGTACCTTTATGATACTTTAATTTCAAACAGATTCCACCTGTTCACTATCCCTATAAAGACATTCTTAGAATCTTCTACAGGTGAATTTTAAAAAAAATGTTAAAATTTTCATTGGAATACAGTTATATGAATAACAGAATTTTTATTCTGGATACCTGCTGTAAAATATTCCAAGGTGTTGACAAGAATAGTAAACAGCAGGAAATATTTGAAATTAAGATATCATAAAGTTATACCCATAGGCATGTTAACAATTTCTGAAATATCGTATATATTAGCCCGTTCTTTCTTTTCAAATGTTCAGTTTTCCCCTGACAAACCCATAAATTTTATCTAATAATGATCCGAAAGTACTGATTCTTTTAATTCGAATTTGTCGAGAAAAAATGTATTTCTTTAAATAGAAAAAAATTTTCCCGACTGAATTAGTATAAAAACTCGCACACTAAAGTTGGTAAGCCCAACTGTAATAACAAATATTTTCATTAAATTATTTTTGTTACAACTGTTCAGTTCAATTAGAAATTATTTATAATCTCTTCTGCTTGATTTAAAAATTAATCTAAATCATATGTATGTATGTATGTATGTATGTATGTATGTAGGAGAAAAATGGATAGAACATTTAGTGTTCGGAATTCTCCAGTTTAGGAATTCTTGGTGTCTTCAAACCTTATGTCACATGCAAGGAGAGACAACTGCAGAGCGTTTTCACATTTGATCTGAAAGGTTTACGGTTGCCAAAGCCGAAAACATAATTATGCTAAATTTTATAAAGTTCTCAATTTGTTTCAAGTATTCTTCTTTTATAAGACGGTATTCATTTTCATAGGTGATTGATATGTTCCTTGTCGAAAATATAAAGACAGGACTTTCAGATTACATTCACATATAGTTCTACGAAATATACCAGATAGTACAAAAATATGTGGGATCAGATTAGAAGTTTTTCACTAATCATATTTACCAACCCCTCCGCTCGGGCAGGATATGAAACAAGGTCAATTTTTAAGCGGAGTTTAACAGGTTTGAATTCAGAGTTTTCCTTCTCCTAGACTAGTTCCCTCAACAAGGCTGAAGAACCTAGTCTGCCCTACTATTTTCCCATAGCTGGAGGGAGAATAATTGGATTCATACCTTTCCCAAGGGTATTAGTGCTATGTGAAATGCAATCAGTCAGGTCCAGGATTTGAACTCTTGTTGCCGTATCCATATCCTGCGACGATAACCATTACACCACTAATGCAGGTACCATGTAAGCCAATAATGCATGCTGCATTAACACGGCATCGGTAGGTGTATGACCTCTATGATTGTGACACCAACCTTGGCGAAAGGGCTCGAAATGACCTACAATGCCCCATGTCCAATGTGCGTCACCAAGATCGAATAATTTAGCAGTGCATAGACCTGGAGAGGAATAGGCTACGCGTGTTTATTACTGCGCAAGACACATGACATAAAGATGCAGTTCCATCATCCCAAACCTGTTTCTTGGACATGTAAAGAGTAAGTGTTAAACATTTCGGAGAAAATGGACATACACTTCAACTCTTTCAGCGATTACACAGACTGCTTGAATTTTTATAACTCATTTTTTTTTTCTGTTAAAAAAAACTGAAATTTGAGAATCAGCAATTATTATGAAAATTTACAGTATTTCTTATCATTACTTCATCACCCAGTTTTTTTTACCTTAGTGTAGAAATGGATATTTTCCTTCTCGTACGACCATATCATCGGGAATAACCTCTGGTGATAAATCCTTGATAAGGATCCTGAGGATAATTGCTCAATAGGCGATAATTTTATTTTATCAATAATTTCTGAATTTCAAGTTTCAATATTTTGGAACAAAAAAATTAAATTATTATGAATTTTAAATTTTCCTTGCACTTTTCGAAGAGTTGGACGTCTTATTAAATTTTTAATGTACCACTCCTGTGCCTGTACACAATTTTCGTAAACTATAGAGGACAAGGTGAAAATATGAATAAAAAAGAACTGTTTAGTTTTTCAGTGACTATAATAATCTTAACTAATTATTTTTCATAGCCTTCATATATTTTCACAATAGCCTTACACCATAAGAATTCGTCTGTCAGTTTATTTGTTTTGTCTGAAATCTAAATGGAAGTGCCAGAAAATTAGAGAAAGCAGTGCTCAATGTTTTCGCTCCCCTTAACTTGTAGTAAGGATCTTTGACTGGTGAGTAAATTTATGATGTAATAAATAGTGTAGCAGTACCAGAGTAGCTGGGACGACCATAGGACACGGACATGATGGAGGTGCCCGTGGTGTAATGGTTATCGTCGCAGGATATGGACACGGCGACACGAGTTCAAATCCTGGACCTGACTGATTGCATTTCACATAGCACTAATACCCTTGGGAAAGGTATGAATCCAAATATTCTCCCTCCAGCTATGGGTAAATAGTAGGGCAGACTGGTTCTTCAGCCTTGTTGAGGCAACTAGTCTAGGAGAAGGAAAACTCTGAATTCAAACCTGTTAAACTCCGCTTAAAAAATTGACCTTGTGTCACATCCTGCCCGAGCGGAGGGGTTGGTAAATATGATAGGACACGGACATGATTTAACAACGTTTGAATGTTGACTGTTGGAGCCAGGCTGGTGGTGTTCTGTATCACCACAGGTGTAAATTGGTTTGTTTTTCTTAGGTGATAGTATCAAGAGTTCATCAGGAATATGTAAATTCCAGACAATTATGGCAAGAAAACTGCAAGTAAAACAAGGAGACAGATGAATATTAATAAAATGATGTTAATCATCCTACAGAGGGGAACATTGTATCAAATCCCAACCCAATTTAAAAGCTGCAGTCACCCGGCGTATCTATCAGCTTACTGTGCAGCATATAATTCATTCTACGGGGTTAAATTGCTACTGAGGGATTCAAGAAGACGGCCCATTACAATTCAGAAATCCATTCTCATCTTCTTTTTGCCTCTGTTATTTAAACAGTAGAGATGTGCTCTCTGACTGCCAGGAAACGATAAAATCACATACTGTCGCTTATCTATTTTAATCAGTTTACGTTTTTGTTATTTTGTACCCCTTCTACATACTGATGTTCATTTAACAACATGTGTTCAGTTTTAAAAGTTGGGACAGGTTTATGCATTCTTCCTTTTAATACCACTGGCATTTATATCATGTATATTAAACATCAAATTTTCTTGTATGCGCAAATGAGTTTATATTTTTCTTTCTTTCCGTTGGGTTCAGTGTTAGTATATTGTGGCTATAAGTATGTTCGCCGACCGTGGTCGATGAGGACTCAAAGGTTCCTTTTTCAATAGTTACTACAACGAGGTGTAGGAGAGGCCGCTACACCTTTCCCTGGATTGCTCCTCTTACTCTTGATCCGTACTATATAATGCTGAGGGTTAAGAAAGAAGCATCAAGTACACTTTTAGAGTCTTTGTAATGACTCGACCTGGGATTGAACCACGGTCTCTCGGACCATTGGCGAAGACTCTAACACTTATGCCAATGGGCTGAGACCCTATTGAATATCTTCGCTACCACCAAACATTCTAGTAATGTTTATTAACCACTTAAAGGCGCATGGCCAAACTGTTGGCCTCCAAGAAAGTGGACCCGGTGACCCGAGTTCATATCCGGAATAAGGCTGCTTGCGGTTTCACTTATGCTTTGCCTAGTTGGCTAGAGCTATAGAATAAATACCCCAACTGCTTCTCTGCAGAGGAGTAAGACACCCCCGAACAAGTGTCCTGGATATGACACTAAACAATCTGAAGGTGAGTTTCCAGTAATACTGGAGCTTTGGGGAATGCAGAGTACCCCTTCATTACCATCTCCCCCATCTCCTCTGTATCCCAGAGTGGTAGCACATGAGAGGGTCCTATCTATGGGTCGAATAGAACTAAACTGAGTACTTTGCTAAACTGAATAGTTTGAAACAGAACTGTTTTGACATTTAAACTACGTACTTATGCTAAATTGAATTGTTTTAAATGGAAGTTTTTGTATGCTAAACTAACTGAAATAGAAATGTTTTTGACGTCAAAACTGTACTAACGCTAAACTGACTTGTTTGAATTAGAACTGTTTGACTAAACTGAATAACTTGAAATAGAACTGTTTTTGTCAATTAAACTTTGTACTTATGCTAAATTGAATTGCTTGAAATCGAACTGTTAATTTGTATAAAATGGATTTGGCATTAAATAACCTACAAAGGTTGATATGCCATATAACCCAAACAACCAAACTTTTGTGTTAATATCATTAGTATTCATGTTAATATCCTAAATATTCATCAATTCTTCCAGAAACTATGAGTAGAAGAGATTGGATTCTTTAGCAAATAGCATAGGAGAAGGAAAATTCAGAATTCAAATAATTTTAAAGCGCTTAAAAACATTGACCTTGTGTCGCTCCTACTTGAGGCGGAAGATTATATATTTTATTTATTAACAAGTGTTCTTACTATGAATATGGTAAAACTAATTTTTCTACTGTTTCTTTCCCTGCAATCAGCGTGACTATTTAACATATCACCTGCAGTTTTGCTACAACCAAACGGCAGAAATAATTTGGCAGAATATTTGACAGCGTCAGTATTCTTCTCGAATCGTCGAAAACAAATGTGAAAAACAATTATCTTTAATTTCATTATCATATGTAGTTTTATGAATTATCATTCGCTTTTAATTCGTATTTATTTCATCTTAATTACAATATCTATGTATCACGGCTAATCAAACTGATACTCGTGATTTTTATACAATTGAGAATTGTTCTTTGGATGAGTTGTGATGAAGAACATGTGGTATCAAGATGAAGTAAATACATGTCAAGAATAAATAATAATCAAAATTACATATGGGCAGAAATTAAATAAAATATATACAGAATTTATTTCTAATAACATGCTAATATTTGGGAGTTGGTGTGTGTTTATTTGAGAATCAACACGAAAATTAAAGGACAAGGAACCTAATTTCTTTTGCATAGTAATATACTTGACCCCATTTTCTACCTTTTCGAAGCAAAATTGAATACTGAGATAATTTAGGATCAAAAGATGACGGAATCTACAATATTTTGACCCAGCTCCGTGGGAGGTTTGATTTCTGCAAGGTACCCCGACAAGAAATCGATCTGGTACCCCATTTTTACCTCGCAGAGAGCAAAATAAACACGTGCGCGCGCACACACACACACACACACACACATATATATATATATATATATATATATATATGTGTGTGTGTGTGTGTGTGTGTGTCAGGCAGAAACTATCACGGGTGAAAATTATGCAGAGGATCATGCGCTTTATGCAAACACACCTGCCCAAGCCGAATGTTTGCAGTTTAGCCTTGAACAGGCACTCAAAAGCATAGGCCTCAATATGAATTAAGATTTAACTGGCTTCGTGTATTTTAAACAAGATAGTACCATTTCCATGTTATATTACACGATTCAGAGACGAACAGACCATTTCATATACATCGGCAGCAATATCTCCTCAAATAAAACCAATGTCAACGTGCTCATAGGAAATGCATGAAAGGCCATCGATAGATTATTGACCATATGGTCATAATCTTTCTAATAAATGAAACGAGAATTCTTGCAAGTCGTATCTGTTTCAGAATTATTGTATGGCTGCACCTCATGGACTTTATTAAAGTGCTTGGAAAAAAGGCTTGATGAGAACTCCGCAAGGATGCTGTGTCCTTTTTTAAAATAAATCTTAGA
>CAUZXS010004637.1:0-2500 GCA_963585895.1 Sepioteuthis lessoniana
CCATTTTTTGAGTCTTTGTATGACTTGATCTGGAACTGAGTCCTAGTCTCTCGGAACATTAGCAAACACTCTACTCATTAGGCCAATGGCCTGGTACAAAGAATTGCTATAATCTAATATCAATAATTATCAAAATATAGCATATTATAGTAATCAAAAACTCAAATTGTAGATTTTAAAAAAAAAATAATTTTCTAATTTTCTTTTTTATCTTTTCAAAATGTATTTCTAAAAAGAATAATTATTTACAGGGGTGAATCAATAAATTTTCACCGTATATTGTTTATCAGTGGGATTTATATTCACCTGTGGATGAAGTGCAGATATGAAGAAAGAAGAAGAGTTGTATTAAGCAGCAGCCTTAATGATGCTCCCACATATTATCTTTACCATGCATACACTCTCAAATTTACATTGACATGATAGATATCAGTACAAAGGGAGAAATATCATCATTAAAAAAAACACACTCTGTAAAAAGGAAAAAAATAAAAATTATCATAAAAAAAAAAAACAAAAGTAAAAATTCTCAATACCTGCCTTTATTTTCAGTAAGGCAAAAAAAAATTGATGAAAGAAATACCAAAATCTAATTGTTATATGCAAAAGAGTAGTAGAATTTATCTGGTACAATGAAAATTTTAAGATTATATGAGTAAATAAAAGGATTGATAAAAGTCTTGAGATTAATATAAAAAAATTCAAGGGATCATTATAAGTCTCCATACTTGAATGAATATCACACAAAAAAGAATGTGTGTATGTGTGAATAGATACACTTCCACGATAGGAAAATATATATATATATATATATATATATATATATATATATATACATACATACACAAGCACAAACACACACACGAATAGCATGTGTGTCTGGATATATAGACAGATATTCCCATAGTGGAAGTGTGTATACACACACACAAAAGTGAAAAATATATAAACACAAATTTATATACATAGAGAGATCGAAAATTGAATTGATAGGTAGATACACTCAATATATTCATATGTATGTATATACAAACAAATTAAAAATATACATATGTATATATAAATAGACACATTATGACTGTGCACACACACACACACACATATATATATATATATATATGAACATGTATATATAAATCTATATATATATATACACACACACACACACACACACACACACACACACACACACACACAAGAGCTGGAAAATATCAACCAAAGTTTCACCAAATGGTTCATTGCATATCTATGAATAAAGTGAGTTTAAAATACACACATGCAAGCACACACAAAATATATATGAATATATGTATCTATCATTTATATAGATAAATAAATTCTGCACCAAACAAAACCAATACCTAAATATATATAAATACACACAAATATTATATGTACAGGTAAATATATACACACACACAAGCAATATCTATGTATACATATATATATATGTACAAACAATACATATATTTATATACGTATATATGTACCAACATTGCATATATATGTATACATATGTAATAACATTACATATATATATATATACATATGTAATAACATTACATATATATATATATATATATACATATGTAATAACATTACATATATATATATATATATACATATGTAATAACATTACATATATATATATACATATATATATATATATATATGTAATAACACTACATCTTGACTCAGAGAGCAAAAAAAAAAAAAGAAAACTCAAAATTCTTCACCAGAAATTTTAAAAGAAATCAATAGTCTTTATCCAACCATGTTTATATATATATATATATATATATATATATATATATATATATACACACACACACAAAATAAAAACATATATATACAGAAAAAACAAAAATACATCGTATATATATATGTGAACTAAAAACACACTATATATATATATATATATATATATAAACACACACAACAGAAATATCTAAACGTATGTATGAAAATGAAATACACATACTTCTGTGTATGTGTGTGTATATATATATATATATATATATATATATATATATATATACATATATGCAAACATTTTCTTTCAATACATATATATATATACATATCAATGTGTATATATTTTATCATACATACAAACATTATGAATACGAACACAATTTATACAGGTATAAATATATATATATTTACCAATTAATACAATTTATTTGCATTATATATATATGAAGAAACTATATATATATACACAAACACACAAAAACAAAATATGTATATATATATATAATATATATATAAATATCCTCAAAAACAGTTCTATTTCAAACAATTCAGTTAAGCATAAGTATGCAGTTTCAATGTTAAAAAAAGTTCTATTTCAAGCTATATAATTTAGTCGAATATTTCTAATTCAAACAATTCTGTTGAGCATAAGTGTGCAGTATATTCTATTTAACCCATTGATAGGGCCCTATCAGGTGCTAGCATTAGGCCATTGGCCAAATGTATAGAGTGTTCACTAATAGTC
>CAUZXS010004637.1:20000-120000 GCA_963585895.1 Sepioteuthis lessoniana
TGAAATTCAGCAGCTGTGACAATCAGGTTTTAGTAGGGTGTATTCCAATTTCTGCTTTAGCTGTTGATTTGAACTTGAAATCATGAAAATTGGTCAGTAATCTTATAATATGTATAGCAATAATATACTGAATTCTCAAGAGTCTACGACAATTTTAAATGCCTGTACAAAAAAGTCTGGAAACTTATTGAATGCACGATCAGCTCAGATATTCCTGACTCTCTCTTGCCACACCTCCCGATCGTCTATAGCTTTAAGCAGATCATCAGGGCTACATCCAGTATCAGCACAGAGCTGCTGTATGTAGGTTTGAACTGAATCTCCTGCTGCTCATCTATGTGAAGGGGTCTACAGGAGTACATCACTCATGAGCTTATCCCTACATCTATATATGTACACAATATATAAGTATATATATATATATATACACACACATACACAATATATTTGTGTTGAAATGATAGATTGTTGTGAATCTGACAGTATGATAGACATACATGGAAAGTTAGGTGAAATCAAACACTTAACTCAAATTTAGATGAGTGATATTTCATTTGGCTTTAATTCATATAGAACTTCTTTAGACTGGGAAGGTTTTCTAAGTTTTTCTATTTAAAAGCATGTGAGGAGAAATGATGAGATTCTGGAGGGTGTATAGTTATGGCAGGAAAGCTGGGAGGGATTTAAAGTCAAATGTATCAGGTTTCATTAAAGATTTTTTGTTTTGAAAGTGATGATAGATTTGAGGGAGCTGATTAGAAAAAAGTAGGGAAGGGTTTGGGTGAAAGGTTTTTTGGCATATCTTGTTTCATGGAAAGATATTGACTATAATATGATGTTGCAGAAAATTGTCTATATTGTGGTGTCTAGGTTGTAATTCGGGTGAGGAAGGGCTAAGAGATAATGGAAAGAATTCTAAAAATTTTTTTTTTTGTTTTTTTTCTTTCAATCTGTTTTCTATTTTGATTTTGTTTTCATTTAGTGTGTTGTTGGCCAGGTATGGTGAGATTTGGTAAAAACCTGGACATTGTTTTATATGGTTTGTTTTGGAAATGACTGCAGAATCTAGCAGTCTTTGGGGGTTTTTTTGCAGTTTATGAGTTTGACTTTAAAAGTTAAACTCTCATGAGATCTAATGATTCGGATGTCCAAGAAGGTTATGGTGTTATTAGATTCTTTTTCATAAGTGAAGTTGATGGAGGGTTCAACATTGTTCAGTTTTTCTGCAATCTCTTCAATTTTGATTCTTTGGGGTTGGAAAATAAGTATATTGTTGATATATCTGAATTTGTGGTGGGAGAGAGAGCATAGTTCCAGAGATTCCCAACATTATACTACGACAATCTGTGTTCTTGTACAGGAGGCTTGTTGAGCACCACCTGGTGTGTAGCTTGCAGAGTGATTGCGAAAAAAGTAAATTTTATAATCATAACAATGATAAAACAATTAAAATACAATGTTCATTTTATGTGCATGTGTGCGTATGTAGAAAATACAGCTATAGACAGTTGAATTAAAATATGATTTGTTTGCCCGTGTGTGCATGTGTAGATGTTGGGAAAGTCTATTGAATTAATATGTGCATAGTTGGTCAAAGTAAAGAGGATAAAAAATTGACTTTACTTACATACATGTGAATGTGTGTGTGTGTGTGTATGTATATATATATATATATATGTGAGGGACCTAAAGTATGGGCTTTTTGTTTTCTTAAGTCCACACGTGTTTTTTATGATCTTTGGCAACAACATGTCATGTTCCGGTAGTCAGCAAAAGAACATTGCATGCTTCTTCACTCTGTGTCCTGTGTGTGATGCTCTACTGTCGTTGTCTGTCGTCCTTGCCTCTGCTAGTGGAATGCCTTTGTTAATTAAATTCCTCATTATTTATACTTTTTGGGGTAACTAAAGTGGATCAAAAATAGGATTTGTTAAGTTTCATTGCAGGTCCTGAAATTCAAATGCGCAGACTTTTTTGACCAATCAGATTTGTATAACTACTTATTTATTTTGGAGCCTAAATATTTTTCTGTTAATTAGTTTCTGAGCTGAAATTTCTAGAATGTTCTTATCTATGTTTTTGGAGTTGATTATTTTAAGGCTAAAAAATGTGTATTCTATAAAATATGTGGTGTTGCTAGGTAGTCTGTATTTAAAAGGGCTGGAGTCTAGAAATTCTAGAAATTGACAGGCTAATACTCTGCTAAGTGGATTTCCCATAGGGAGGCCATATTTTTGTTTGTAGAAATTGTTGTTAAATTTGAAGTATGTCATGTTTGTTATGTGTTTGAAGATGTTGACTAGGGTGTTTATGGATCGTGGTGAGTTAAATTTAATTTTTCTTAAGTGAGTAGTAAGAAGATCGGGGCATTTTTTGATGGGTATGTCTGTGTAGAGAGAAGTTATATCTAAACTGTTCATAGATTTATTTTCTATGTTTATGTTCTTGATTTTATTAAGTAAGTCTCCAGAGTTTTTGACATGTGAGGGGCTGATTGTACAAAGTAGAGGAGGAGGTTAATATTTTAGCTATGGCACAAGGTATTTTGTGACTGGCACTACCAATGCTGGATTTGTGGATTTTGGGTAGGCCATATAATGTTAGGATTGTAGGGTGGTGTTTGAGCACCAGCAAAAATAGCAGTTGAAGGACATGCTCTTCCTTGTTTTTAATCTACCTCTGGTAGAGTTTACTCGTATGTTTTTCTGTTTTAATATAAGTTATTGCTTCAATATTTCATAAGATATTCTCAACTCAGTCAATGGATGCTTGCATGAGTAAAAATCCTTGACCCACAAGCTGCGTTCCAGATGGGATTTCATGATGCTGCAGCATACTGTGATAGCTGGTATAATTCAATTTGCCCTTCAACTGGTGCAAATCCTTGACTTTGCAATTGGCAAAAGCCCCTACACCATTCAGAGCCTCTTCCATGCTAGTGTGATACAGGGGATGCAGCTTTTTCACCAACTTTTTGTCACACATAGAATAAAAGTTGATGGCCTTTTCACTAACTCCCTTTTCAATAGCTACTATACTTAGATGTATGGGAGGGCACTACTCCTTTCTCTGGATTGCTTCACTTTACCCTTGATCTGTACCTTATAATGCTGCGTGTAAAGCAAGGAGGTATCAAGTACCATTTTTTGAGTCTTTGGTATGACTCAATATGGGACTGAACCCCAGTCTCCTGGGCCATTGACCCTCCTATTTGACCCAAAGATTTCAAACTTAGATTTGTCAACCCAAAGGATTTCATTCCATTGCTCTATTGTCCAGTCTTTGTGTGCTTTGGCCCACTGAAGCCTTTTGATGTTATTTTGTTTCTATAACACTAGTTTCTTGACAGCAACTCTGCCATATATACCAGCTTCACAGAGAATTCTCCTCACAGTGAATGTTGACATTTTTTTCATGACATTGTTTCACTTGTGCAGTGATGTTTGGGGTAGTCAGCTTTCAGTCACCCAAGCTGGTGACTTTCATGAAATTGTCCTCTTCATAGATAAAACAGGTCGTCTCTAGCAAGCAGAAATTCAACACTATATAATCTAATGTGTGTTCAAAGTAGTGGTATACAGGATGTAAACAATAAATTGGCACAAATTAAGTTTTAAAAATATGTGAGTACTGATAAATAAAAAACACAAAATACAAATTTTTGTGAAATTATTTATTATAAATGCCATAACAATCTTTTTTAATGAATATGGAACCCTCTGGCATTAACGACTAGCTGAATACACCTTCTGAAAGATTTGCATGCATTCACGGCATGCTTACAATTAATTGACCAAAAGCCTTGCTTAATTGCACTCTTTAAAGATCTCAATGCAAGTGTGTGCATCATTATTAAACACTTTTTCAACTTCACTTCATAACCAGTAATCACAAGGATTTAAATATGGGGAGCTAGATGGCCAAACATCTTTGGGTACAAAAGGGGCTAATTCTCTCATAAGCAGACCCCATATGGTTTTAGATCCATGAGCAGGCGCTGAGTCCTGAATGACCATAACTCACCCATGATTGTGGTCGGAGACTAAACAGAGTGGTCTCCTTTGTTACAGTGTTTAAGGAACTCTACCATGTCATGGGTCCTTTTTGGTCACATGAACTGGAGAATCAGCCTCTTTCACAAACAGGTCTTCAAATTGAATAGATATGGTATTACTCTCCTCAGCAGTGAGCACATGGAGCCTTCCCACTTTAGCTTCCAATCCTAAAAAGAGTAGTGGTTTTCCCCTTTTTGCTGTATGGACTTTTTTGTTTGTTCGTTGAATGCATGTGGCTCTTGTTTAGCCAAGGATAGGAACTATGTTCTGAAGTCAGGTTGTGTACAATCAAAATTCTTATCATTTTAACTTGACTTGTTCTGTTTCCTACTGAATATTCTGTGTTAGGTTACTCTCTTTGGGATAACCTAATGCATTATAAGAAATGAGGTGTTATTTATGAAATAGCACCTTCTTAAAACTTAATGTAATGTTTTTTGATCCAAAGCATCAGAACTTCTTTCAAAATTTTTACATACTCAGAAGTATTGATTTTTCTCCCAGCTTTGATGAAATGAGAAGGTATAATTCTGCTGTCACTTGCAACTGCCAAAAAAACCATGACTGATGCAGGATGTTTGCTTTCCATCACTGCAGGAACTTCTTTGTGGCTTTTTGCAATCACTTGCAAGTTACAACAATTTGTTTTTTTGTCTACAATGAATTTCTTTTCATCCACAAAGATTCAAACATCTCCACAATTCTTTAGGTGATTTAAGAGCAGAGGACTTCTTTCAATCCAGATGGCTTTTGATTTGGCAGTTAGTATGCAACATCTTTCCCTGCAATAAGATTTCATTTTCAAATTTTTTTCTGCTTTTGAGATCATTTTGTTCACATTTTGTGACTTTGCCAGTTTTACCATGAATTTAAAAGCTGTAGAAGTCACTGCTCTAATGTGCAGAATAAACAAGAATAACAATACTTAGATGCTTAGTGGCCCCAGCTAGCATCCGGATGGCAGACAAAAAGTAGAATGGGTGATAACTCAATACCAAACCTGTAACACCTGAAACATGACTGAAGCAAGCTGGTGTATATATACACTAATATGCCCACTCACTAGGCCAGCAACTAATCACTGTCCAGGGAATGGACTTGGCCACCTTTGAATAGTGGAACATGCCAATGTCCATATAATCTCACTTCAACTTGTAATTCATCATCACATATGTGAGCATTAACTCATTGCTACTGAGCCTTACAATAAAATTCCAATAAAAGGGTTTCTGTCAATGCTTTCTTTTAATCCACGTAAGTGAAGGGTTCTTTTTTATCACTTCTAGGGTTTAGTCTTTCGTTCAACACTTTTTCCTTTTATAAGTGTTGCTACCATGCAAAAAATTGTTCTCTTAGCATATTTTGTTAGCTGTAAAATTGGGAACACATCATGTCCTGCATGGTATAATTATGCTACTATATTTCTTGGAGCAACTTCAGTGATTTTAGGTATTTAAAAAAATATGTTTTCTCAATAAATAGGTATGTGCTAGATAAATAATTTATAATTTTTTTCTCAAATTAATCTAAAGAAGCTCTTCAACTATTAAAACAGTACCAATTTATCATTCACACCCTGTAATGTAACTTTTCGAAAATGTTTTATTCATGTTTAGTACTAAAGAAAAAATGCCTTTATATCAATTTTTCAAAAGATATCTAATTATACTAAGACCAAAGTTTTGAGGAAAACTTGTGTTTAGTTTAATAAATCAAAACATTATGTTGCTTAACTTGTTTCATCAAAATTAACACTTTTAGGATGAGAAATAAAAATCTTTATGGGTGACCTAATACTTTTGACTGGTAATGTATGTATATACACACACACAACCACAAACACTTTATATATTGTGATTAAGTTTTACATTTTTTTTGTTTCATTTTCTTTATTTTTATGACATCCTTCTTCAAGGATTATTTAATGCCATCACTATCCATCTAGAAGAACAATGGAGTTACTTTTTAACCCATAGCTGAGTTGGTAAGGGAATTTATATCTTTCCCAGTTTCTCTAAAGCGGATATAATAGAATCACTAGAGTTTGAACTCATTTCATACAATTTTGTAGTCAACACGTTAGTCATTACAACATATAAACTCCTCTTTATGTAATTGTGTATATCATTTCCATGCAGCCTATTTTGTAACAAGCATTCAAACTTATTGAGTCTTGTTTTTATGAAATGACAATAAATCGGGACAAACAATAACATACATGCAAATAAAATGTGCATATTTCTCATTAATCAACTGACAAACATTACTAATATAAATGCAACTAAAATAAGCATATTTGTAATTTTTTAATTGACACATACAACTAAAATATCTATCTTTTACTTTATCAGCAGACAAAAATTATTAATATATATCCAAATAAGATAAGTATATTTGAAATTATTCTATTTCTAGCAGCAAATTTTGCTTATATTGATATTTCTATCACCTTTTTATAAAACAAAATCTAAGTGATGTGATCCAATTTTTTTTTTACAAATAATTGTGTTTTTGACAAACAATTATTTGTAAAAAAAAATTGGATCCCATCACTTAGATTTTGTTTTATAGAAGGTGATAGAAATATCAATATAAGCAAAATATGAACCCCAAAAATATCAATATAAGCAAAATATGAACCTCAATTTCGTCACAAAGTTCTGAACATATCAATGACAAATAAGATAAACTTTATTAATAATCATATGATTTAGTTCCAGAATTTTAAAAGTTTATTCTGTTACATGATCATACTATTCATTTATCCATTTGTTTGTTGTTTTTTTTTAGAATTTGATGAATGTGCTGATAATTAAAGTCTCCAAAACCCAATGACAGTATTGCATAAACCAAAATAGTACTTTTTGTTGGTTAGAATATGTAAAATAGCTGTTTGATAAACCCATAATTTGTGAATAATGATTTTTGCCACAACACTTGCCATTGCTCAATGTTTAACATGCTATTCTAAAAAGAAAAAACAAAACAATTGCAAGTGAGTTCAGTCCTGACAAAGAAACTATGAATCTGACCTTACACCAAATCTGATCTAATTTAATGAATATTTATAACAGTTTGATTGCAAAAGCTGATTTACTTTAAATCTTACCAGATTATAAATAAAAACGTTTTGCTCACCCACATGTCAATCACATAGATGTATTGTTTTAATATTAAAATTCATTGCTTAGATATTTCACAAATTATGCACAACTCAGCCAATGGATGTAAGCAAAGGGAAGTAAGTGCTGGGTGAATTTAGGTCATTGATTTTGTTACTGAATCATTTAAAAAGAATTGTTATGCCAGCAAAAGATTAATCCTTTATTTACCTAGAGCATAAATCTCAGAGAACTTTGCTGCATTCTACAGGAAATAATTGTTAATCATCAAAGCAATGCTGCTAACAGGCATTGTGATAGCATCCCTCAACACATTTTTTATTTATGATTTTTTTTTTCTTTTATATTTTAGATGATCTTTATAACGCCATAAAAGTTTTA
Organism: Sepioteuthis lessoniana; assembly: GCA_963585895.1. Taxonomy (NCBI): domain Eukaryota; kingdom Metazoa; phylum Mollusca; class Cephalopoda; order Myopsida; family Loliginidae; genus Sepioteuthis; species Sepioteuthis lessoniana. The sequence goes on from CAUZXS010004637.1 coordinate 27,559, forward strand.
ATAATGTCATATTTCAGGTTAAAGTTTTTATGTTTTTCAGATCTTCTCAAATTCGAACAGCTCTTTTCATAGTATTGTTTCACATCAAAATTACAAATTATAATGTCCAGGTTTTGATTTGGTCCTTTTATGAAACAACAAAACAAAATGAATATAACTTATAATAGTAATAATAATAATAAAAAAGTAACCGATTTGCTGAAATTATTTTCCCAAGTAAAATATTGCTTATATATCTTCTCTTGGATAGACTTTATGAACAAGGATTTATGAAGGAGGCTGTCCACATCTACTGCAGGCACGATGATGGCCGACTAGGCAGATGTGGGACAGGCAAGTCCGGCTACATCAACTGTGGTTAAAGGTTTGGTCTGGTGTGGCTGCTGAGGCTCCCTAGACCTTCCTATTGTGGTAGTTGGCCCTGCAGGGGTCCTCAAAAGTGGAGAAGACCTGATGGACAGTGCGGCGCCAGGCCTTATGTTCAGCAGCAGCATGTGTCAACCACAGGTAATGGTCAATGTGGCAGGTACTGAGGGTCTTCTTGAGGGAGTCTTTATAACATTTCTTTGGTGCCCCTCAGTCACAGTGGCCATTGAGGAGTTCACCATACAGGGCTATCTTGGGCAGGCAATGCCCCCCAACATTCTGAAAACATGCCCTGCCCTGCCCAGCATAGCAGTGACTTCAGCAATATGGACTCTATGCTGGTGATTTCTGCCTGATCAAGGATCTCAACATTGGTGATATAGTTACTCCAGTGAATGTTGAGGATGGTGTGGAAACAGCGCTGATGGAAGCACACAAGGAATCATAGATGATAGAAGTCGGTTACCCATAACTCAGAGCTGTACAGCAGGGTGGTGAGTACAACGGCTCAATAGACACTGATCTTCATGCCCTTCTTCAGATGCTTGCTATTCCATACTCTTTTGTAGAGTCTGCTGAAAGCGTTGTTTGCCTTGGCCAGTCTGTTGTCTACTTCCTTTGTATCTGATATATATATATATATATATATATATATATATACACACACAAAAATTATATATTTACTTCAACATTGCCATTATAATGAGAGAGACTTGAAGTTGAAGATAATTATATAGATAATGCTAAAACAGCCGTAATAATGATATTTTAACATATTGATATTTACCAACACTTAGAGTATAAAAGAAAATCAAATATAATATTTTTCAACAAGCATAAAATCAGTATATGTACAATGCAAGATGATTTTTTATTACCAAAGCTTAAGTGAAAATAAACAAGAGAACATAAGTAGATCAATTAATAAGATATCTAACATTTGAATGAATAACAAATTGTAGTGATTAATAATTATTAATCAGGTATTATCAATGAAAATATTCTACAAACAGAGAAATAGACAGAATTTCTATTCTTTAGCCTAGCATGGCGCATTCAATAAGGTTCCAGACTTTTTTGGTACAGACTCTTGAAAATTCACTATGTTATTGCTATACATCTTATGAGAAGACTGACCAATTTTTATGATTTCAGGTTCAAATAGACAGCTACAGTAGGAATTCGAATACACCCTACTAAATCCTGATTGTCACAGCTGCTGAATTTCAAAAATGCAATCTGGACGTGAGCACACTTTAGAAGAACGATATGCAATAAAATTCTGTTTTCAACTTGGAAAAAATGCCACAGAAATGTATGGATTGCTTCAGACTGCTTTTCGACCATCTTGCATGAATCGAGCATCAGTTTTTAAGTGGCATAAGAGATTCAAGGAAGGCAGGGAGTCTGTGAGGGATGATGAGAGGTGTGGGAGGAGTAAGGAAGTCAATACACCAGAGTTGATTGGCCAAAGAGTTACAGTTAGGGTTACTATGTTGAGGTTTTAAGGGAGTTCTGAAAGAGATTCCGTCAAAAGAGGTTAGCACACTTCAAATTGGGTCAGTGGCATTTCTACCAGGACAATGCACCAGTCCACAACTCCATCCTTGTCACAGACTATTTGACCAAGATGGGCATCAAGACAGTTCCTCACCCTCTCTATAGTCCAGACCTTGCTCTCTGTGACTTTTGGTTTTTTCCTAAGCTCAGAGACTGTCGTTATGAGACAATTGAGGAGATGAAAGAGGCTGTGACAAAGGTCATTGACACGCTCACACAAGAGGACTTCCATGGGGCCTTCCAGAAGTTGTTAGAAGGGTATAACAAGTGCATTGCAGCTGGAGGAGATTACTTGGAAGGGGACTAAAGTTTTATGTGTGTACTATCAATAAAAGTGCCCATATGAAAAAAGTCTGGAAACTTATTTAATGATCCTCATATATTAGTTGTCAGAGGCTTGTGACATATTAGTTATTGCTGTAGAAAATGGATTAAATGAGTTCAAACCCTTGACAAAACTGTTTGCATTTCACTTTGATGCTAATGCCCATGGGAAAGGCATAAATCCCTCTTTTCTCCCCACAGCTATAGGTAAATAGTAGAGTAGACTGGGCACTTCAGCCTTGGTAAAATAACCAGTCTAAGAGAAAGTAAACTGAATTAAAGATCAGGATGGATGGGACAAGCAACTCCATCCCATAAAAAACTTCTTGCTATGAAACTTCCACACCATCACAGATGTGAAGTGCCTGAGACATTTTTCTTCTCAAGACATAGGACATTTACATTACATACATAGGTAGTTTTTTCTGAAAAATAAAATAAAGGTTTTATTTATAAATCATGGTATGAATTAAGTTTGACTCAGTCACTTGAAACTTCTAAAGTATCCCTCATTAACATTTACATAAAAGAATAGCTTTTTTGACCAAAAAAAATAGCCAAAACACAAAAGACAAAAACAAAACTGATAATAACAATGTATCACATAATAATAATGATAATAATAATAATAATGAAAAAAGAAAAAAGTCCTAAAAAGAGCTATTAATGATAGAAATAAATTTACAAGTCATTATAGCTTAGATATTAAAAAGATTCTTAATAAAAATGCAACATTTTCCTTTTTTTAAATTTTCATATTGGTTGGCATAGCAACTAATTGTCTTCTTTTTTAAGGAATTTGAAATGTTATGCCTCCCCCCTCCTATTCTTTTTAAATTACTTTACACTTTGAATCTGGCAACGTGGGGATCTCATGTTTCAGGGGCCTACATTGGTTTCAGGATTAGCAGACACTGCTATAGTCAACACCCCGAACCTTGTATCTTTTTGACACTATGCAGAATTATGCATAATTAATGTTGTTCTAACGAGAGATTAATTTAGCATCAAAATTGAGTACCGCCAGAATTCAGATTAAGCCTGAAATCTCTTTCATAAGCAAAACAATGTCAGGATCGATGTGCTTTTACTTTTGCTTCCAAAATATTCTGCCTTTTGTTTGAGCCAACAAATTCTTTTTGAAGATTCATCTTGGCTTTTCGTCTTTGCAAAGAAAAGGGAGAATAGCATTAAAGGCAAGATTGAGAACTTAAAATGTTTTTAAAATCTTCAGTATTTTTTTTTTTAATATTAGAAAAAAAAGGAGGTCAAAATGAAATAAATTTCTTTTAACATTTTTTTGTTCATTTCCAAAGTAAAAAAAAAATTCAATATTATAAAAATTAAAAATTTATAAACAAAATTAAAGATATTCTTAATCTTAAAATCAACAAAATGTGTATTAACTAATACTTCAAATTTTAAAATATTTATACTTACAAGTTTTTGTTATACTGAATTTTGATTAAGCAATGATTAAAGGTATAGAAAGAATTATTTTGTCAAGACATGCTTAAGAATATGTGAGCTAATATCCATAAAATGGTCACTTTGCTTTTCAGATGGACTGATCTGCCAATCTATGATAAACCAACTCTGAATATAGACTCTTCATCAGTGTCTGTTTTGTTTTTTTAAACTATTTATTGAATATAGGGTTAATTCATTTCATCTGATAAATTGTTTGAATCAATAAACAATGAAGAAACTCATTTCATAACAAGTGCAGTTGGTTTGTTGGTTGGTGTTTAAAGGCATATCAATCCTTGTGGTTATTCTAAGGCCAAATCTTTATATGATTTATCAGCAAATACTTTGTAAATACTTTTGTTTTTAAACAAATTGTAACAGCAAGAAACAAAGGTTACTTGATGTATTTTACTAGACAGACATGCTTTGTAGTCTTGTTAAGGAGATGTATGTTATATTATATATATATATATATATATATAAGCTAGGTTGAAGTTAGCAGTTATCTTATCAGTTTCAATATCTATACTTTCTACATTATAGAATCTATTCAGGGTTTTTGTTGTTCCTTGAGAGTTGCACTGTTTTTGTATAGTCTTAATAATTTTAGAGGGGCAAGTTTATTCTTAATTTTGAGTTAATCTTTGGATTGAGATGATAAGGGGTTTGATATTGTCATTCATTTTTATTCAGTGGGTGGTTAAATATAGTTTATTTTGGATTGGTGGGAAGGTTCAAGTTTGGCTGTGGTAGTTAGAATGTGTTTTGTTTTTTCATTGTTTGCTTTAGTATTAGGTTCTGAATTTGTGATAGGTTTTTCCATTTTTGTCTATTTTGAGAATTTGTGGGCAGATGGATGATCTGTGTGATCTTCCCTTTATACTACTTGTTTTAGTCAGAAATCTGAAGTTTTCTCGAGATATTTTTTGGCAGTTGTAAGGGGTTTGTTTTGGGGTCTTTTGGTTTGGTTTGTGTTTGTGTTTCTGTTTGACAGATTTCAGTTAAGTGTAGTTTCTTTAACTATTCTTGGAATATTGTAGTTTTTTAAGCAGATTCAGTATTTATCAAGTTGATTGTGGTCTGTGGTGGTGTTACTGGTTGTACTCATCTTCTGTGCCTCATTGATGTAGGTTTTATCTTTCCTCTGGGATTTGACTATTATTCTTGCTTCCAGAAATATTATATTCCTTCTATAACTAACCTCCATGATATCCTTCTTTCTTTTTAGTATATTGCAAGTTATTGAAAATGCAGGATAGTTCTCTTAATGGTTTGAACATTTGGTTTTGTTGGGACAATCTTCCTCCAGGAACCAAAACCTAGAGCTTTTAAGTTAAACAGTTGTCAAAGTTTTGTTTCTATTAACATAAATGACCTTCTACCACCACATCTAGCACCTTTAAGATAAAACAGGATTGGTTGGCTGTTTGTTCATCATAAAAGCAATTTGAAGAATATGGTTAGCTGGTTGGCTGAATTTTTATGGCATATCAACCTAGTAGGTAATTTAAAGCCAAATCCAATATATATATATATATATATATATATATATATATATATATATATATATATATATATATATATGATTTGTAAATGAATAGTTCATAGATAACATTTTTAAATGAAGCAGAGCACATTAGTTTGCACACAGTTAAATGGTTTCAAATATTTCTATCTAACACTAATAATTCAATTTAATATTAATCATTTGTTTATAAACTGTGAAGTGGTTTCAAGTATTGTTCACTCTAACAGTTTTATTTATTGCTATTTAACACTAATAATTCTATTCAATATGCAGTCAAATGTTTCCAAGTTCTATATTGTAATACCAATAATTCAATTTTTACACACAATTAAATGGTTTCAAGCATTCCTATCTAGCACAAAAATTCTATTTGATATTAATCATTTGTTTACATAATGTTGGATTGCTTTAAGTATGGCTATCTAACACCAATAGTTTTATTTGCAAATAGTTGAATGTTTTCAAGCATTGCTATCTAATACTAACAATTCAATTTAACATCAGACATTGTTTTGCACACTGTTACATAGTTAAACACTTCTATTTTACCCATATATGGGACCCTAACAGGTACTACTACTCCACATCAGATTGAACCTAGGAGTAATGGCAATGAAGGGGTACTCCACATTCCCCAGAGCACCAAAACTAGAGCCTTACCATCAGATAGTTTAATGTCATATCCAGGATACTCATTGGTGGAAAGGGAGAGCCTTACTCCTTAGCAGAGATATAGCCAGCATATTCTACAATCCCAGCTGAATGGGCTGTCATTTAGGTGCTAGGGCTATTGATTGGATCAGGCCTCTTTGACTGCCCATCTAGATCAAGTATGGGCCAAAGTTGAGTATTACAGGTCAGTTGATTACTTTGGCATCAGGATTATGGACCTCTCAGCCACTAAGATTCTGTTCTCAACAATTATGGGATGCCACTTATGGCCAACAGGTGGCTATGTTGAAGAGGTCTTATCCCTCTGAAAAGGTGAAATTAGCATATTCTACAGCCCCAGCCAACAGATCAAAAGTTCAGTAGGAGTTAAAAATATAAATCTGAACTCATATAGGAAAAGATATTGTTGTAGTTTGCATACATAGTATTCAAACTAGTCTTCCCATTTTGATTACATTTTATACAATATTTATACTGATCAATTCTCCAATCTCTTTCAAATTAATATATTATCCAGAAGTTAAAAAAAACTATCAGGTGTAAAATATATGACCTAGGGACAAATCCAGCCCATAATTAACCTAGCTTTTGGTTCAGTTTTATCTTTAAAAAAAAAACACTGTGAAATATCTATTTATGAAGGCTTTGAAATAGTTGATCTTCAAACACTAAGGATTAAAGATATATTTGTACAATTTCTATCTTGTTTCTAACTTTAAGGACTCTTACTTGTAAGGATTGTATATATACCATGTGGATGAGTTCTTTCCAGACATCTCTATATAAAATCTTTGCTAACACCTCAGATTTTTTCCTTTCTTTATTGTTAATAAAGATGTTAATTTGTATATTGACCCCTTTGTTTGTTTACTTTGGCCTACACTATGAATAGCATTTTTAGGAATAATTGTTCTCATCCAGCACATGACTTTTAGTTTATGCTTCAATCTGGTCCTCAAAGCCAAATGAGTTTGACACCCCTGCTCTATAACACTTTACTGTTCCAATCCTTGTTTAAACATATCAAGTGAACTTGGTTTGGTTTTAAAAGATCATCCAGATATTGTGTAAACCACAGAATATCCTAAAATTTTCAAAATAAGCTACTTATACAACATTACATGTCTTAAGCTTCTATTTTCCTTTTAAAAATTGTATATATATATATTTATATATATATATACATATTCATCCACAGACAGATCTGTTTCATTCTATCAGAACTCATCAGTGTGGCTAGACAGTATCTCCCCGTAGCTGGGATCGAAACCCAGTTGACTCAAACGCCAAGCCAAAGCTTCTAACCATTTAGCATATCTATATATATATATATATATATATGAATTTTAGACTTACGTAAATTGTTACATAATTGTTTTTTCAGTGAGTATTCCAAATACAGATTACAATGGTTTGTAAAGTACTCATTGTTATTTACTCTGGTTGAGGTTGTAGGGAATAGATTCTTTTACCTATACTAAACTAGTCATGAAACTCATGATAAGAAGGAATGTCTTTTATAATTAAGGGTTTTCGGACTATCGTCTTCATCTTTATTATTTCCACAACGTTTCGGCCGATATGTCTTCCTGCCTTCTTCAGCTGCTTGTTGAACTCAGGAACCTACATGGAACTTCAAACTACATCCTTTATTGAATCCACGGGGGTCACCTGTTCTGATTCCATTAGCCATAACTGGATATAAGCGTTAAGTATTCCTGTATTGTTACTTGCCTGCAGTCAGGATTGAACCTGCAACCTCCAGATGATTATCTCTACAGAAGCCTAGGGTACCAATGCTATGTGTCCTTAATGATAAAAATTGTCAAGCTTCATCTCAGAAATTTAGACAACTAAAAAAGCATGTCTTTTAAACTTTATTTTAGCATAAACTTAGGGTTTAACTTATCAGGCTTTCAAAAACTATTGTTAAATAACAGTCAACTTGTTGAAAATAAGAAGAGGCACAAAGAGGAACCTAAATCCCACTTTTATATCCCAATTATTCCAATGTTTGCACTATTTGAGGTTCTGCAGGTCAAAGATTGGACTCCAGAGTCTACAGTGGATGTTTAAATGCAACTGAAAATCTCCTCTTCCTCCTAGGTCTTTACAAATAAAGAAACAGCCATTATCATCATCAGCATTGTTTCTGGATCCTTGGTTTTGTATTAAAAATAGAAAGATCCTTCCATGAAATTGTTTTTTATGATACTAAAATTAGTTTGCTTTCTTTTCAAACCTTACAATTTTATTTCAAGAACATCTAAAAACAAATGAAAGAAAACCAAAAAATAAGAAAGCTAAATCATGTGATATTATTGCAATAAAATAAAAAGTAGATATAAAATTCAAATTTAGTTTGTGTCAAAGCAACACCTACTTTTTAAGAAGATTCTCGGGAATTAGACAGAATAAGAGAACTTTTCATTGAAACTGACCAAGATGCTAAGCAATAAGAATCCATATTTGACAACATGAGAAACAAAACATTAAATAAACCATTCAGGCAGTGTTTAACTGATTGACTTGTTTGAAAGATCACAAGGAATAAAAACTAAAATAAAATCAAGAAAATGTCATCACTTTTGATCTCTAAGTATCTATTTTCTTTTCTTTTTTTTTTCTTCTTCTGCACTTTGCATTTTTGACATCTGTGGTTTATTGATGATGATCTTAACATCACCAGGTGCTTTCATCATTTGACAACTGCACTGAACAATCTCATCTTCTGTGACAAGCTAAGCTTTATTTCAGTTACACTTCTTTATTTTTGGCTGCCAAATAAGATGAAGGTTTATCTTAGCATACCTGCAAATCCATGGGGAGAAATTATTTGTAAAATATGTTCAAGTGTAGATTGATAGCCATAAGATAAATCAGGATGACTTCTGTGAGTTCAAGATGACAAATATTCTTATCAAAATAGTTGAAATGAAAGTATGACCAAAGATAAAGAATCAGTAGTCTAACACTTCTCTTACTTTCAACAAAATTAGAGGAAGTGATTTTATTGTTTGATTTTAATGACATGTCTAGGGTTATTTTATGCATAGATATTAGGAAATCATGTTCATTGTACATTCATATGTACATTGTTTGTGTAGTTGTTTCTTAAAAGATTTTTTGTATTCATTTTTTGCTCAGTCCTATTAAATACAAAAACTTTTAATAGAGATCTATTTGACCCATAGCTGAAACCCTAACACATACTGCCACTTGGAGTCAGAGTAGACTTAGAAGTAATGACAATGATGGAGAACTGGAACTTTATCATCTGATAGTCGTGTTATACCCTGGAGACCCCTTTTTTGAGGAGGGCAGTTTTACCCCACTGCAAGGGATACAGTCAGCATATTCTAAGCCCTACTGACAAGGCAAAGAGTATATTAGAGTTTTTTGTGAACATTAAACTAGTTTATATGGAAACCACAGATGCTGAGTTGCAAGATTTTTAGCTAATCTACACAATCTTAGAAAAAGTTTCAAGTGAGATTTATCAGTGATGGTGGAGTCAAGCACATAATAATCTTGACAGATTCAAAAGAAAGCTGAATGGTTAGTGTCTCCATGTCTAAGATATGAGACATGAGTGATATTGATTTGAGTAGCATTCACAGTTGTACATTATTCAAAAATCTATACAATGTCCAATTTTTGTGAAATACTCAAGAAATGAAATCTTGTACCAAAGTTGATTTTGCCCAACAAAGTTATATTAGTCTGCTTTTTATATAAAACTAAGAAAACCTATGATCCCATTGGGTTCCTGTTATAACAGCATTGGTAATTACACAGATGCTTCTATTTTGGTAATCATGAAGTATGCTAATTAGCATTTAATAGTTGTTTCCATCATATTAAGAATTTGGATGATTAAAAATTACCTTTGGCATGAATGCAGACTTCACAAAATTTATCATACACTACTAAGTTGAAGTGGAAAAGGTGTTATTTTCTAAGAACATTTTGAGAGACTGTATTTACCTAACCCATTCACCACAGACAGGATATGACAAAGTTAGTTTAAATTCAGAGTTTCTCTTCTCCAAGACTAGTTGCCTTATCAAAGCTAAAGAACTCAGTCTCTTCTACTATTTTCCCATAGCTGGAGGGAGAACAAATGGATTCATGCCATTCCAAAAAGTGTTAGTATGAATTTAAATGCAAACACCTTCATTCAGGATTTAAACTTGAGTCACCAATATCCATCTCCTTTGGGAATAATCATTATGCTTATGTCTACCTTCTTTTCATTGAATTTCTCTTCAAATGATTTGCCATTTTTGCTGAGTTAAAGTATATACACACACACACATATATATATATATATATATATATATATATATATATATATATATACATATTTACCAACCCCTCCACTCGGGCAGGATATGACACAAGGTCATTTTTTAAGTGGAGTTTAACAGGTTTGAATTCAGAGTTTTCCTTCTCCTAGACTAGTTGCCTCACCAAGGCTGAAGAACCTAGTCTGCCCTACTATTTACCCATAGCTGGAGGGAGAATAATTGGATTCATACCTTTCCCAAGGGTATTAGTGCAATGTGAAATAGAATTAGGCACGTCTAGGATTTGAACTCGTGTTGCCATGTCCATTTCCTATGACGATAACCATTACACCACTGACACACTCACAAATATATATATATATATATATATATATGTATATATATATATATATATATATATATATATAGAGAGAGAGAGAGAGAGAGAGAGTAATCTATGAAACTAAACTTAGTTGTTGCATGAATATGGAAATATAATGCACCCAGAGAAAATCAAACTCACTAGTATTAGTCTATTAGCTTAGCTTGATAACCATTACATCACACAAGGCACACACACACACACACATATATATATATATATATATATATATACACACACACAAGGTTCAATCAAAAAGTTCTAGGCCTCATCCAGATTTTATACTAGTTACATAACTCTTACTTTGGTATGGGCCTTAACTACACTGAAATTAAGACAAATTTGTATTAGTTTTTCTAGTTTTATAAGAAGTGGTACAGTGTTGCTACAATAAAAATGATCATCTATAGCTCTTCTTTCTGAGTGAGGCTTAGAGTTTTTTGAACGACCCATTGTGCGTTTGTGTGCATATGTGTGTATATATATATATATATATATATATATATATATATATATATATACACGCACACACACAAGCAATATAAAAAATTTAGTTATATATAAATAGAGAGATAAAATATTGAAATCACATATAGGTGATGAGCTTAAGAAGCAAATGTGCTCCTCAGAGGATAATCAGCAAATAACTGAATGGAATTGGTAAAGCAAATAAGAAGTATATTATCTAATTTGATTAATTGATCTAGCAAAACTATTACTTCTTTGGAACCACAAGTACAAGAAAATGACTAATGTTTTCTTTTATGTATATTAAACAAAAACGGATTTTAAGTTTAAAAAATTATGCAAGTCTTTTATATATTGAATGATTTTCTTTATTTCAGTCCTTTATCACTTTATGCAGATTAGTATATAATTATAAAAATACACTTGGAATTTTACAATGGTTAATGATCTGGTCAGGCAAGTTCTTCAAAATGAGATCAATCTTTGTTAACTGCTCTGGCAACAGAAATGTTTACTATAGTTGATCTTACCCAACAAATACTACTTATCTGATTTTAGTTATAATTATTATTGCAGCTCTTAAATGACCCTTCATCCTTATAATAAAACTCTTTGGTCTCTTTGACAATGTCTATGTAAAAACATTACCGATTTTCCAACAGACACATTTCATTCCAGCAACATTGTTATTTTTTATTAAAAATAATAGCTGGTCTTAGTGGCTAAATTTTTCAAAAAGGAAATATTTTTTAATAATTATGTTTTTCTTATTACATCTATACATTTGATTTTTTATTCCATTATTCGTATATATTTTTCCTCAAGGTCAGCACTTTTCTAACCTTCTCTTAATTGATGATAAAAATAAGCCATGGCCAATTTCCAAGCATTCAGTCTTTTAATATTAGACAAGTTCATCACCAAGATATTCAAAAGAAATAATAGCAACACCAGCCAAAAACTTCCACTGTTTTAAATGTGCATTATAATCATAGTGATAAATAAGCTACTGGCATAATTAGCAGTAAGGTGTGTTCACATATAGGGAATAGGTCATAAGGAGATGTGGGATACTGTTTTGTTCTTTTCTCTGCATGTTTTGTCTTTCTTAAAATGCTAAAGTTTCTTTCCTGGTTCAATAGAAGCTCTTCTTTTTTAAAGGGGATGAGGTGGGGACCAATGTTTATACAAGCAACAGAAGAGATTCAATGGTGCCAAAGAGTCAGTTGAGTAAAGGGCGGAGTTGTTAACACAAGAAGGGATTGGAACCCTTATAATGACCAAAAATGGGGAAATGGCTGACAAACAAAAGGAGAAGGGAAAAATAAAGAAACTTGATGCCTGAGTCCCTTTACACAAAAGCTAGAAAAAGAATCAAAATCATGCTTTCTCTTTTAAATTCAAGTAGTCATGAAAGTACTACTTGCTTCTATTATAGAAGGGTACATACACAAATATTCATCATGTTTTGACATTTTCTACATTTAAAAGGCAAGCAATTTTGATGCTCATGATATTATTTTTGTCAAAGATAAACAAAGGAGTTGACATCTCAAATGATTGTAAGCTTTCAAATGGTTTTCAGCGAAGACAAAACTGGACTCACTAAAGTCAGATATGAGTCTTTATGTTGGAACCTTATCAAAACAGATGGCATCAAAAGAGTATAACCAAGAAAAGCAGGTGATTCTAGCATGATCAATGAAATCTTAGTGACATTCCTTTTATTTTCTCTTCCTTTCCCCAAGGCTAAATGTGTCTCAAATATAATCAAGACAGTTTACCTTTTTTTATTATCTTTTCATGACTCATTTCCTCTTCCCCCAGAAAAGCAACTTTAGATACAGAGAGAAATTTACTTTCATTATCCATTTTTTTCTTTTGAAATTATTTTAAAGCAAATGAATTTATAGTTTGTCAAATATTAGTCCTTTGAAACTTTTTGTCCAATTTCAAGTAACTTTACTGTTTACCATAATGTTTGAACATAATGTAAGCTGAAATCTCTGAAATCTAATTTTAAACATTTCTAAATGAATTTATTTAAAAACAGTCACGTACAAGACAAATTCATCAGTCATTAAAATAGTCAGCTATTGTTCAAATTTTAAACATTCCAGAAATGTTGGAGGTTGGATTGATATTTAGGTGAGGAAGCAAGTGAGTTTGTTTAGATTAAGATCCTCATCTTTATTCAATGCACATAAACTAGGCCGTTAGTTTTTATCATCACCAACAAATTCAATTGATAACCCTTTCCATGTATGTTTAAACTTAAATATGAATGTCTTTTTTACTCCTATGTCATGTAATGTCAAGTTTGATTTTTTTTATATAAAAGTTCTTGCTTTGAGGAGAATACAGTGAAATAGAATTAGAAAAATTAATTTTATTGTAAACAAAAAAAGAATGTTTTTTCAGTAAGAAGAGAGAAAATCATTTATATGTTCTGAATAAGAAAGACCCTCTAAATAAGATACTAATTATTTACTAGTATCTATAATTGAAGAAATCTGTAAGCTCATTTCATCGGGAGATCTTATATATAGATCCTATTAGTGAATCCTTACCATTTGCCTCATATATTTTATGGATTGATTTTAACAGTGTGTCAACCAATCTTAAGTTATTTTATGCATTGAGGTTACCAAATCATGTTCATTGTAACATTCATATGTACATTTTTCTGTGATTGTTTCTTAAGAGGGATTATGGTTGTTTGGTTTGGTTTGGTTTCTTTGTTTAATGGCATATCAATTTTTGTGTGTTATTTAATGCCAAAGTTATTGTTCCAGAAGAACAGCAGTGCGCTATTTCACCCATAGATGGGAGGATGAGGGGGTTCATACCTTTCCCAAGGGTATTTGTCCGAAAGTAAACGTAATAGTGTGACTGGAGTTCGAACTCGTGTACCACAATCCCACAGTCCATCGCTTTAACCATGACACCACGAGGACACCCCCTATGGTTGTCTTTTGCACAGAGTCCTTTTGAATATAAATAATTTTTTAACAGATCTATTTGATCTATAAATAGGACCCTGGGTCAGAGTAGACCTGTCAAAATGGCAATGTAGGAGTACACCACACTCCCCAGAGCTTTACAACTGGAACCTTACCATCAGATACAACTTTTTTTTGTGGAGTCTTACTCCTCTGCAGGGGATGCTGATATGACAATTACATCTTCTAGTAGTTTTTAGTCTTATCCATAATTTGATAACATACTGAATGGAACATGAAAATGAAATATTAATTCTTTTCAAATTATCAAATTCTTAATTTGGAAACATACTTTGTAATTAAGGGAACAACAGCTAGACAATGTGAATATGAAAATGACTACCTTGAAAACTTAAAATCATTAATTCATAATAAAATTGTCCAAAGAATTTCACCTTTTAGACTTTATTTAAAACTATGGAGATATTTGATCAGTTTATATCTACAGCAACTAGTTTATCTTTGCTTTTAGCTAATCTTTTTAAGATCAAAAATACAATGAATTATAGAAACATTTTTATGTCTAAAAACACCTTTACAACAGACAGTGAAATATATTCTGAAAGAATTTAAGTTTTTTTTCTCTTTAAAATTTAATGAATTTCATTTAATAATATAAATTCCAAGCATCACAACCTGAAATTGCCAATGACCAAGATACACCAGTTACTTATTTCCAGTGAAAGAGAACTATAACTTGCTGCTTAATATCAAAAGAGTATGAAATTTTAAAAAATACTCAATCATAGAAATTAAGGAAGGTTTATAAAGCAACACATAATTGAACTAATAAAAAATGCCACCATCATCACAGTGGTGGACAGATGGTGATTACTAATATTCTTATTATATTTGTGCATGTATATGTAGCCATCACCCAGGAAAATGGTACATCATAGTAAGATTTTTGTTAGAGCAATACAGTTCAAATGCTATGAGAGAATAGAGCAATTTCCAAGCCAATTTATGAATGAATGATAATTTTATGTAGTCTTCATTCACACTGAACATCATTTTTTAGTCAGTCAAATTCTCCATATAAAAGAACAATAAAGAGTTAATTAGAATCTTTCACTCCTTCCTGAATAGTAACATCAGTATCATTATGAACCACTGTTACAATGAAAATTCAACAGTCATGAGTCATCTAGTCATTATTAAGTTGAACTGGTGAAATTGCTGATTTGTCAGGTAAAATGCTAGAAATTAAATACAAATTATCATATCTGCTATCATACTGGCAACTATCGAAAAGCCAAGATTAGTATTTTAAAATAATTAATCATTGGTTTACAGTATTAAATCCAATTTAAGACCAACAATAAAATCTCAAATCAGAAGTGTATCATTTAAGTAATGTTAGATTTTTTCCTTTAGAAAAACTTTTCCTTAGTAAGCATGTTATTTAACTAGTGTTGACCACTTGTCTCTGTTATTTATATTCTAAAAGAAAGTAGATGAGTATCAATTGAGACCCAGAGGAATATCCTACAATACATGATTGTCTACTCTTTGGAAATCTGACCATTGATTACCGAATCAGCCATCTTTGATCCTTCAAAGCTCTCAAAGTAGAATCTGCAAATGCAAGATGACAACAAAGGAATTGATCCTTTTTCATGCAAGCCCACAAGAATTGCTAGGATTTTATAGATGGAAAGTAAACAATAAAAGGAAATACTCAATAGGAATTCACTTTCAATGGATTATTATTGAAGGTGACTCAATAACCTACCTTGTCACAAAAATCCAACACACATACACATAAATGTCATTGAAAAATTATCATCATTGGCAACAGCAATTTCATTTTAAGAAATGTTTTGATTTGTTCTGAGATATATTTGTCTTTGTTTTATTTGATATATAATACACATTCCAAGATGATCACATACAATTATATATATATATATATATATATCCTTATGAATATACCACTACCTTTCTTCATATATTTGTATACATACATACACACAAATAATTTTTATACAAATTCCAAGATGAAGAGAATTATACATTTTCGACATTATTTCTAAAATCTTTGATTGCTATATAGATCTAATAAAACTGGTTTCACTGTATCCATTTGAGGTAACTAAAGTCATTTTCTCAGTAGTATATACTCCAATATTGCCATTTTCTCAGTAGTATATACTCCAATATTGCCATTTTTCACATAATTTTTTTTTGCTTTAAAACTCACTCTAAGAACCATGGAAAACATGTTAAAGACCATTGATAGCATGTTTTACACTTATTTTGTATCTCAGAAATGTGATTGTCTAAAGCCAGACACAGTTCTCAATTAAATCATTACTTTAAGTTTTCTCTTTTTGTCTTGCAATTAACCATTTGGAGTAAAAATAGGTTTTCGTATTACATTCACTTTTCAAATATTATCATTATTCTTGTCCTTTTTAAAACCATGCAAACTTTCTAAATATTTACTAATTATCATAGAATAGATTGTGCGATTCCAAAAAATGAAAGTTTGTTTTTGGTACAAAGATACTGATATTGTAATAAAAATTGGATTATAAAAGAAATAAAAACTTTGATATAAAACTTCTAATCTAAAAAAATGGATCAATAACCCTGTGATCTGTGCAAGTTATTGGCTAAATTTTCATTTGAAACTATGTGCTGAATGGAAAGGTATTGGGTTAAGTGCATTGACAAAGGAGGAGTTTATGTGAAAAAATAGGTTTTTATACAAAATAAATGCTGTGCTCATCATAGAAAATCCTGATACATCTTTGAGATACTATATTAACCATTTACTCTGATATATCCAATGAGTCTATGAAATTATATTTTACAGATGAATTCTTAATTATGTATAATTATAAAATGACATCAGATGGGGAAAACATTACAGATCAAGACAATAGCTAAATCTTCATATAAAATTTGGGCATGAATTTCAAATTTCAAGAAGTTGTTATAGTAGAAATAAGCATGTGATATACTTAGAAATACCAAAAGCATAGATATATTTATTTCACAACAGCTGTAGTGACTGAGATAGATATATATTTCCCACCAGTTGTAATGGCTAGTGTTTGGCTCAATTTGCAAATGTTGATTTTCAATGCAGGCAAGCTTTCCTCATTTAGAATACCTAAACAGCATGATTCCATGAAGATAGATTTGGCCTTGCATCAAACTTAGCTAAGATTTGTAAATATGATATATCTAATTCATTGCATGTTAAGCTTCAATGTCAAGAATCAAAATCAGTCCAAACTTTTAATCATGTATTATTTTTACAATCATATGCGATTGAAAAAGGTAAAAATGTGGTTCAAGCACAAAAAGGATTTATGCAGTTAAGAACATACTATATATAAACAAATATGTCAAAAATAATTTATAAAATTTCCTAATGGAGATTTCTTATTAAAAGATGCTCCATAGTCCAATTGACATTGATCAAATCCTTATTTGAGAATAGTCAGCATGATACAATGCAGCAGATAGATAACATAATCAAAATATCCAAATCCAGTGTTCAAGATCCTTTATACTAACTTGGTTATATTAATCACTTTAATATGTGGTTTCCACATAAATAAAACAAAAAAAATCATTCTGAACTGTATTACCTACCCTATGTAATTAACTATTTAGATGTAATGAAAATGTTCTATTTCTTAAAAAAAATTGTAATGGATAATGAAAAATGGATGCTTTTCAATAATATTAAATGTAAAACCTCATGAGTAATACAAAATTAGCCACCAGTAATTATATCAAAGTACAGTCTTCAAAGAAGTTAATGGGTGGTATATGGTAAGATTGGAAGATTATCTTCTATTATAAGCTCCTTCTAGAAAACTAAATTATTGATGAAAATTAGATCAGTTGAAAGAACTAAAAGTGTCAAGAATCAGTTAAATGAAAAGGTATCTCTCTGGACAATACTAGATCCTATCATTCTTTTTGAACAGATAAAAGTTGTTATCATTCAAGTGGGAAGTTTTCCTTGATCCACCATACTCATCAGATATTTCACCTTAGATTACTATTTATAATCTTACATATAATAGTTTTTGATGTATAATATTATTCATGAAGTATCTTTTTTTTAAGATTAAGAATAAAAATAGGTAAGTAACTGGTTTTAAAAAAACATTTTAATTTTAGAAAAGAGATAAAGAGGTAACTTTATGGACTTCTTACTGATTTGAGCAATTGTTAAAAATTATTTTTTTGATATACCATGTGTTGGCAGATATAATTTTGTAAATATGAAAGAAAAAAAGCAAGCTGACTCAAACAGAACATTTTTACCCCTTCATGTAAACAATTCTTTGTGGGGGTGACAATCCTTGCTAAATTGAAGGATAAAAGAAACAAGTCAGATAAGATACCTGTTGTAGAGTTATGGTCAGCAACCTAGTTTAGTAGACCATCAGTAAACCCAATGAATTCAGCCCACACTGAGAGCTTCATTGAGGTTAATATATTATCTACAAGGCCAGGTATCATATTCTTTAACTCTCATATATAAGGAATGGTTTCTACTTTAGCTTAAATTAGAATAAGTAACTCAAAAGAGAGAAGCTTGTTTTCCCCCTTTAAAAAATCCAAGTGAGCTCTATCAAGTTGTATTGAATGTATAAACAAGAAAGTTTTGAAATCAAAACAAAGAAATTATTATTTATAGCTGAGTTTTACTCTGATAGGTTTTAATTTTTCTTGCAGTTGTTACTTGATATTTCAATTTAAATAAACACACCTCCATTTGATCCTCTGTTCCTGAATTTAAACATGAATTTTAACTTGTCTTTATCCTATTTCTAAAACCTAATACATGAATGAAAAGCACTTCCCATTTTGACAAATTCTTCTTTTGCAATAGGCATAGCTTCTTTGAAGTACAGTTTCAATACAGCTAATATTACTTTAATTGCTTAAACATTTTTCTCAATCACATTAGCAAAGTTTAAAAGAAACTTGAATTTCAATTACCCAAATGAACAAGTGGAAATGTAAGATAAAAAAATGTTTCAATAAAGAACACTTTATTTATAAAAGTGCAAATGTTTAAGGTTTTGAAGGCACAAGTGATTAACTGAAATAACTCATTTTCCATTTTAACTTTATAAGATATCCATAAGAAAGCTTTTGATTATTTATCTTCACTGTTTCTGTTGTTGTAATAACCCCAGAAATATAATTTAAAATTGTATTATTACTCTTAAAGCCATAAACATGCTCAAAATAATGTTTGCGATAAACAAATTAAAACTTTTTTCTGATTTTTATTAACAAATACAAGAGTAGTTAAATTATAGGTACTGTCAAAATCACAGCTTTTCAAATTTAGATGACAATAGAGAAAAATATTTTGACTCATTACATTTAATTACAATGACTTAGCATTGATAATGTCAACTAATGCCAATTTATACCATATATAACAAGAATTACAAGAGAGATAAAGGAGTCTTAGAAAACATTAATAAATCAAATTGAACAAATTCTAAATGATTTTAGAACAAGATAAATAACAGGAAATTTTATCTTGTTGAGCAAATTAATTCAAATCAACTAATATATATATATATATATATATATATATATATATATATTGAAATAAAATCCAAGTAAGGTATATCAATATATATATATATATATATATATATATATATTGAAATAAAATCCAAGTAAGTATATCAAATTTATATCAATTACAATAGAAATTTTAATGGGATATTATATGATAAAAACAGAATTATAGAATAAGCATAAAAGTAGTATCATCTTAATGACAGTAATACAACATATTAGAAATGGAATAAATGGTGGTGAGGATGACTAAAAACTATAAATTGTCATAAATCTCTTTAAAAAAATAGAACAAACTAAAATTCTTTAAGTAAATAGAAGCAGTGTGAGCTAGTGTGGCAAGTTTGTTGAAAAATATGTCCAAGCTCAGAAGAAATTGTCTCACATGGTCACTAATAGGAATTTCACTTTTTTTTAAAACCATAAAGAAGGCACTCATAATGTAATGGTTATCATTCTAAAAAATGGACATGTTGATCCAAGTTCAAATCCTGGATGAAGTTGTTTGCATTTCACATAGCACTAATGTCCTTGGGAAAGGTATAAATCCAACAGTTCTACCTCTAGCTATGGATAAATAGGATAGAGAGTGATAGTTTACTTTGGTATGGCAACCAGTCTAGGAGATTAAAAAAAAACTCTGAATTCAAACCTTTAAAAACTGACCTTGTGTTACATACTGCTTGAGGTGGAGGAGTTGGGTAAATATATAAAATCATAAGCAGAAGAAAAAAAAAAGAGGAAAATAAGCAAGAGTTTCCAAGAGCTTTTAAAGCTCTAGATTTACCATAAGTAGAATGTGCCTCATATGCTGATTTAAGATTAGATTTTTCCTTTTTCTAATCAAGTTAAAATAAAAGTATCTTGAAATCTGAGGTAGAACTTAACTCCATGTTATCAACTACTAATCAAACACTTGAGTGTAAATAGAGGTAATTATTCTTAGTGTTGCATGTATAGCAGAGTTTGTAAGAGTTATTGACAAGGAAAAGGGAATTAGTGAAGCAATTTCAAACTCTAGCTAAAATTGTTTGTTTTGGTTGTGTTTTATGGTATATCAACCCTTGTGGGTTATTTAATGCTAAATCCTATTTATAGGTAAAATCATTTTTGAATAAACCAGAGCTCATTTGTTTACACACAGTTAAATGGTTTCTATTTGATATTAATAATAATCTCTACTAAAGGATTGAACAGTTCTATTTGACTCATAGATGGAACACTAACACTCCAGGTAAAAAGTGGATCTGAGAATAATGGTAATGAAGGGGTACCACACATTCCCCAAACTCCAAACCTCACCATCAGATGCAGTTTAATGTCATATCCAAAACATATTCACTTTACATTGGTCCTCTCGAGAAAGGTTTGAAAATTGAACTCTGTTACCAAGCATTGCCAAGAGTCCTGCATACAACTACGATTGACAGAGAAAACTGTAATCAGATCATGGATCTTTGTTATTCATATGTAAACCAGTTTCATCAGTTTCCTGTTACTTGTGAGAGAAATAGCCATTGCCAAATAACTCACTTTGTTAAAGAGATGATAAGAAGGAAAAGTCCAGTAATATATGTATTTACTAACTCCTCCACACGAGCAGGATATGACACAAGGTCAATTTTTAAAAGAAGATTAACAGGTTTGCATTCAGAGTTTTCTTTTTCCAAGACAGGTAGCCATACCAAGGTTAAAGAGCTTAGTCTGTCCTACTATTTACCCATAGCTGGAGGGAGAATTGTTGGATTCATATGTTTCCCAAGGGTATTAGTACTAAGTGAAATGCAAACAACCTTGCCAGGATTTGAATTCAGGTCACTGTGTCCATTTCCTACAATGCTAACTATTACACCATAAGTGCTTCCAAGTTCAGGAATATTCCTCCTTTGGCTTTTAATTATGATTATTTTGAACAAATATTTGAAAAAGAAAACAAGCATTTTTATGGGTTTTTTTTTTAATGAAAAACATCTTAAAGTATTAAAACTATAATTGAAAGTTATTTTATATTCATTTTACTGAAGTAACTTGAACAAATCTTTTCATCCCAAAATGACTGATTCTACCCTATCCAGATTCGAGTATTGATACCAAAAAGAGATTTCTTACTTTATATCAGACACATTTACATGAAATAAATCAATGCATGACTATCCAGTACATTACTGGACAGTCATGCATTGTTTTGTTTTTTTATTGCTCAGAGTAACCAAAACAATTGACTTAGTTTTGATAAATAATTTTGATCATTAAAATACCTCTTACTTACAAAATATGTGAATGGCAGCTTTTCTGTCTTGAATTAAATCTTGATTATTAAGTTTACTTTCATAAAAGTCTTACAGACACACATACTGAGGCATTTTCTTTTCTTTTAAAAATGCATGAGTAAAGGTTTTGAAATAAGTTATTTTTCTGTGTAATTTTGTCAACCCATGAGGATTTTAAAAAAATCAATCCAGTTTTTTTTAGAAATCTCATTGATATATTTAGTTATTTTTACCAAATGCTACCAAAAATTGATATTGTTTTATCTATTCATTTTATTGTATTCTATTTTATTTTATTTTATTTGCAGTATTTTTCATAGGATTTGGTTGTAAAGTATTCCACAGGTTTTAAGAGTTTTGAAAGACTGCATGATAATAAATTCCCAAAAATCTACTTTAGTTTTCTATCACAGAATAAAAAATTTGGTAATTTTATATGTTATTGAGAATATCTGATTACTATATACAACAAAATTGAATGTTTTTCTAATTTTGAAATGAAACTTTTTAATGGTCTGATAATTCTAACCAATACTCTTTATTGTTTCAATTACACTGTAAAAACATACTCCTTTTCTTGTTATTTTGATTGGACCCCTATTCTCTTTAAGTGTTTTTGTTCCAGTAACTATATCAAAAATGTATCTTGGGAGTTTCATAATGGCTTTATATTTGTAGTTATAAAAGATAATTAACAGGTTTCTAATAAAGTATTCTGAAAATTAGAGGAAAATCAATAACCATTGCCAATTTTCAGATGAATATGTGTTTATTTTGAAATTTTTGATTAGTAAATTGTAAAATATATAACATTTTTACCTATTAATAAGCTGTTGTAGTTTAGACCACGTGATCAGTGATAATGAAAAAGTAATTCATGTAACTTTTAATTGATATGCATGACAGGAATATTAAGGAATAGACTGTGGTATATCACAATTTGGTCTCCAGAATTCTTAGAATAAACTTGAATCCTTAGAATTAGATTTTTTAATCTAAATATTTTATTGCTGAAAACTTCCATTAGCATTTTAAATCTATAACTGGAAATTGAACTAACATTGTGCCAGTAACTTCTTTACAATGACTAATTTGGAGAAGAGATACAAAAAAATGAAATAATTTAAATGATTGACCAAATTATATATTCATTTATTTTCCTTTCAACTTATAATATTAGCCATATCTGTATACATATCTGCTGACTACATAGTTTCCATCAATCATTTTAAAATACTAATTTATATATATATATATTATTAGTAAGATAATTCACCTTCAATTTCATTAAAAAAGATAAAATCTGGATTCATTTTTTTTCCCTAAGAATGCTCCTCCTAGTCTTAGTAGAAAACAGAATTAAAAAAATAAATCCAGAATAAAAATGAATTTAAAAAATTCACTGGAATTTATTATACACCCCTTGTAAAGACAAAGAAAACATAAAAATTAAATAATTGAGAAAGGACTTGAATAAGGAGACTTACAAGTTATGAAAAATTCAGCCCTAATTTGCATTTTATTCAACAGAGAAATTAATTTGCATTAATCAAAGTTAATTAACATGAAATATGCAAATTTTTGAACTCCTAGCAAAAAATAAATAAAAGCAAAATGTTTTTTTTTTTAATTTGTTTCTAAAAGAGAATGCTTGGAAGTAATTTAATTAAAATATATTCTTTCAGATTGAATTCTCTCCAAGATTAATTTATTATGAATTTTCAAATCCCTTTCTTAACCTATTTGGAGAAGAGTATCGTAAGCTCTCTGTACTATTATTGTTTGTAATGAAATACTCATTTATGAACAACAGGACTTGAAAGTCAATGGGATTTTTCCTTTCATTAATGCAATCTTTTTCCATCCGTTCTGTCAGTCATACTAAATGCGACTTCTATTGATATTTGCCATGACCTTGAATCAAGAACTTGTTTGTTTCTCTCTATTGGACAATCCAGTCATTCTGAAGTCTTATTAATTAAAAATTGGAGTCTGATGACTCTCTGAGATGAAGGCAGCATTTTAGTCACAATATGACCTCTTAGTGATTTTTATTGCAAATATAACAAAACTGGGTAGAAACAAAAAAAAAAACAATATCAAAAACAAAAAAGAAAATCTATCCCTTTGGTACTTCATCAGAAACCAACACGTTTGCAATATATGAAGTGTGTTTAAGCATATATTAATACAGAATTAACAGTCATGCTGAGCAGAATTAAATTATTATAGCAGAATAGAATTAATGGTGGCATTCAACATGATTAATATTAGGAGCATACAGAATGAAATTAAAAAGCAATGCTGTTCAGAGACAGCATTGTGCTAGACAAAACTGGAGTTGTATTCAAAAAAGTGTATCATTGTATTGTTCAGAATCAAAATTCACTTATACAGAATCACTGTAATATATCTATAGATATTTGTAGGTAAATTTACCGTTCCTCATTTATAACCTTTTTTAAGAGCTGAAAAGAATCTTATAATAAGGATAAATGTAAAACTTTCTACTGAAGTAATCTATTTCAGTTCAAAAGTTATAGCATTATGATAATTTGCCTCTTGCTACTTCCACTACTAATACTACAACTGCTATAAATATTGTTAGTGTGTAACTGAAAGTGTGATTGTTTTGTTAGTTAAGAAGATTCCTAAGTACTGAAATTAGTATCTTTCTTGTAGTGTAAAACCTCCAAGTAATACTGGTTAAGCAATCCTTTATACATAGTATAAGTGGGTTATATTGTTTTAAAAATAGATTTTAAAAAAACACGAGTCAATATACCTATTTTTCTTTGTATAGAATACATTCAGAACTCTCAACAGAATCAGCATTGTATTGCTAAGAATTGTCAATTTTCAGTGTAGAATTGATATCATGCTTGATATTATTGGTATTTTGCAGAAGAGAATTTGGATTAAAAATCAATGTGTGTCAAAGAATTCATAGAATAATAAAAGCAATTTATCATATATGCAACAAAATTTGTATTTCTGCCTCAATGTTTTTATAGAAAATGTTCTATTTATATTATATTATGTTTCAGTTACTGGGTGCTCCAATCATCCTCAGGTCTGTTTTATATTTTAGATATGGAACATTGTCCTATTGAAGAAAGTGTGTTCCTCCTCAAACATGTAAAATACAGTGTCACTGAATGTTTTGGGAACCTTAACATTTCTTTTCAGATCAGTTACTTCTATGTATTAGATGTCTATACTTCAAAAGTTTCTCCACTGATTAAAGCTTTTTGATGTTCCCTTTCTTTTTATACTATATGAATAAATGGGTCAGCCACTGTATATAATAATAAAAAAAATGCATTGTGACATGCATAATTAGGGAGTTACTGAAAAATTTGGGCAAGTGAAATCAAAATTTTAACCTAAAGAGATTGAGAGGTTAATTGAAAATATAGCAGCTTCCTCATAATGATTGTAAATTGACTAATAAAAATGTTGAATTAAAAAATCTAAGTTGGAAAAGTTGGAAAATATCTAAAATTCTGAGACTGAATCATTATTTCATGTGTCATTCAGTCTCATATTCACATATTTGTATTTATGACTAAATTTCTTTAAATGTGTTTTTCAGCCTTCCTCAAGTGTATTATTCATTTGGCAAACCCTCAAGATTATTTCTCTTTCATAGATATTTCTACATCTGAACAAGAAATAATGCAATATGACTATGAAAATTCCCATTCTTTGTACTGTACAAAACAATATTAATTCTTATGGTAGACATACAAAATGCTAGTGATATTCCCTCATAATTATGTAAGATCTTAACATTTTTTTATTTTATTTTATTTTGCTCTACTAACACATTGCCCTCTCATTGATATAACTCCCAGGTTCACTGACTCAGTGTGGTAGTACCCATTAGGAACCAATCTACTAGTGAAACATATCTATTTGCAAATTATTTATATTTGATAGGAATACTTTATATCATATAACCAACGGCAAAAAAACTATTAAGAAACTACACAAAAAATATATATGTACAATGTATGCAATTCCCTAATCGTAAGACATAAAATAACACCAGACAGGTTGAAATATTAAAATCAATCAAGCAGTTCACTAATACAGGCCACTAACATTGAATTTTATACTGGTCTGTTTATGTGGTCCTTTGTCCAATTCCTGTACATAACTACTTTCATCTTATACACTCTCCTAATTGTTTTGCTATCATTTTGACTTTGTTCTATTTCCATAATCATGTTCTGTTTAGTACATAGAGTGTATTTTTTTAGACTGAATAATAAATTCCTATCTCCACAAATCTTTATTGCTTGTATCGGAATCTACAAAAGAAAAAAGAGAAATAAATTCCAAAGGATTACAAGATAATTTATATATCTGAGGAAGGTTGAAAAACCCATCATTGTGATAAAAATATCTGAGGATACTGGTCAGAATAATTTATGAAATAAAAATATTAGAGTTCAAGAAATTTTCCAAAGCAAATTTCAACATCTTTATTGTATTTTTTTTTTTTCTCAGTCATTGTAAACTTTTACTAAAAGTATCATATAAGGAAGACAAAGAGTTACCAATTAAAATAGTTCCTTTTGAAAAAAAAAAATGATGAAAATTCCTCAACTGAAAAATACAAACTTAATGGACAGAGATGATAAATGCTTAACTTGTTCAAAACATTATGATTTGAAGAACAATAAAATAGAGAAAGCTATTCCGAGAATCTAGTAAGCAACAATAATGAATTGGCTTAAAAACACAAAGAGTTTAATTTTTTTTTAAATTACCATAACAAACAGCATCAATATTTTATTTTTCCATGTCTTTCATCTGAAGTATCTTAGAACATGGTGCTGGGACTTTTCATACAAAACAGCAATCAGTTAATATAATTCTTTCCTTTTTTTTTTTTTAAAATTTATTGAGGAAAGTTACCATAACATCAACATCATCAGTTAGAAATAATTTCAGTCCAAAATAAAATAAGATTAAACAACAACAAAATGAAGAGAAGTTTTTTTTTCAAAATTATTCATCTTGAAATAAATCGTTTGCTCTCCATTTTACAAGAGACGTTTACTAGAATTAAGAATCTTAAAAACAAGACTACAAGCTCATCAACTAAAGTGTAGTTGAGCTAATTATTAAGATTAGAGATTTAATGGTCATTCAATAAAAAGTCAAAAACAATGAAAAACTGTAATTTTAAAAATTCTCTTGCCAATTAGTAAATTTATATATCACTAATCAACTAACTGGAAATGAAATTTCATCACTGATTTTTATTCACTTAAACTTTTCTTTTTTGTTTAAAGTTTATGCTAATTGCACAGAATATTTCACACATCTTTATTTTTTAACAGTTAATGTTTTATGTGAAAAGTCAGTCAAAAAGAGTGGCAGCACACTCTACATCACTTCAAATGAAATAAAAGAAAAAAAAACAACTGAAATTAAAATCAGTACTGTTTTACAGGCTGGGTTTACTGTGGACGTTTTATTTTCTCAAAAGTACTTGGAATTCCTAACAAATTGCCTGCTAAAAATTTTGAGAATGAACTCAAGACTGCAGCCATCAAAAGACCTATTTTCCTTTTAAGTGGCACTCAAGAAATTGATAAGCAATATTCTAATTTGAGAAGCAAAAATCAAGCAATGACAAAAGACACTAAAGCATGTCAAATGTAATGAACATGGAAAAATTACTTTAGATCGCATTAGGCTCAGTGCTTAAGTGCCTGACATCATAAATGACCAATAAGATAAATGACTACAATTTGGTGTACACCAGCAGTGCACTTGATCACTGTAGTGAAATACTGTTAAGAATGTAAACAATTCCTACTATTATCGACATCCTTTTCATGGATTTTTGTCTAATTAGGAAGGAGCAATACAAGATCAAATCAGATCAATTCAGTAGTTGTTTTTCTCAGAGAGAATAATCCCCTACATAATTTTTCTCTTTTTCAAGGTTTGTCATTCGTTGTTTTTGAGTGGATTCTACAGAACAAGCATTTCTCTAGCCCATTAGATTAAGGGAATTCTTTGGTGTAGAAATTAACAGAATAGTTCATGTTTATTATTGATAATTTATAGAAGAAAGGAAATGTGCTTAGCCTTGATTAATTTGTTTCCTTCAGACATGAGAAATTATTTTGATTATTTTGGAAATTGAAGTTCTCTTTACCTATATTTTAAAAATTGTAACTTCTTCAATACAAGATATTCTAAGATGCTTGTTTTTACCTAACCCCACCACCATGAGAAGAATGTGACACAAGGTCAATTTCTAAGCTGGTTTGAATTGAGAATTTTCCTTCACCTAGAAAGGTTGGCTAATGAAGACTTAAGAACCCAGTCTGCAATGCTATTTATCCTATTTACGAACCCCTCCGCTCAGGCAGGATATGACACAAGGTCAATTTTTAAGTGGAGTTTAACAGGTTTGAATTCAGAGTTTTCCTTCTCCTAGACTAGTTGCCTCACCAAGGCTGAAGAAAACCAGTCTGTCCTACTATTTACCCATAGCTGGAGGGAGAATAATTGGATTCATTCCTTTCCCAAGGGTATTAGTGCTATGTGAAATGCAATCAGCCTCGACCAGGATTTGAACTCGTGTCACCGTGTCCATTTCCTACGACGATAACCATTACACCATGGGCACCTCTATCAATCCTATTTATCCATACCTGTGGTTAGAACAGATGGATTTATACTTTTCTCATGGGCATAAGTGTGAAGTTAAACACAAACAACCTAATCCAGGATTTCAAGTTGGGTTGCTGATTCCATTTTCTATGATGATAACCAGTGTGCCTTAAGATATTATAACATGTTAATCATCCAAGTAATGACCATTTTTCTTTAAGAAGCAATGCTTCTCAGTTAAAAATTGCATTATCTAAAGATACAACAGGTTGGAAAAACTTTTCTCCTGTAGGAAGTCAATACATCTTTGTCCCCAGTTGGATTTTACTCATCACTTGTCCATTGGTCACATGGGTATTCAGAACCCTTTCTATTCCTCATTTGATAACATTGTTCATTGAGCAGGATAGGTCTCATGAGTAAGTGAATGAGGTTATTTCATCTCTGTATTGAAATGTAAAGGCACCTTTCTAAGTAAAGTAAAGTTGGTGACCTTTTCAATAGCTACTACACCGAAGTGTAGGGGAGAGCACTACTCCTTTCCCAGGATTGCTCCACTTTACCTTTGATATGTACCTTATATTGCTGAGTGTTAAGCAAATAGGTATCAAGTACCATTTTTAAAGTCTTTGGTATGACACAACCTGGGATTGAAA
This sequence comes from Sepioteuthis lessoniana, assembly GCA_963585895.1. NCBI lineage: Eukaryota > Metazoa > Mollusca > Cephalopoda > Myopsida > Loliginidae > Sepioteuthis > Sepioteuthis lessoniana. The sequence goes on from CAUZXS010004637.1 coordinate 56,762, forward strand.
CCAGGTCTCCTGGACCATTAGCGAACACTCTACCAACTAAGCCAATGAGCCGGCACCTTTCTAAATGACTAAAGACAAGCAAGACTTTTGACCATTTTGGTATACCTTTTAATACTCTGTTCATGAAACAAAGAGCACATTTCATCCGTTTGAGACACGTTTGTTTATTGTAATGTTTCTAACATGTTTTAAGTATTAAATGTCCTATTTACATGAGCTATTTAAATTTCCTTCCATTTATTCAGTGTTAGTGTATCAAGAGAAATACTAATGCAAACAATGAAATTTGATGAATGGGTAAACAACTAAATATCCTTACTGGCACCAAAATGTAAATAATAATTATAACCAATCAGTATTCAAAATCCAGGCTAAAATGTTGATATCAAGTAAGCATAATAATTTCTAAAATTCTAATGATTAAAATTAGGATTTAATTTTTTTTTAAATATATCTTTAAATACTGTTCAAATATTTTAGATGATCATAGATCACTAGTTTTCTGATCTGACATTAGTGAATCAACATTGAAATTTTCTTAACCTTCAAACCAGTGTAAGTCTGAAGCTCTATTTTGGAATTCTTTGATTAACTTGTTTGTTCTCAGCAACAAATTAATAATAGAAACATCAATGTATATGTGTTTATATCTTTTCTTCTGATTGTAACTTTCTTTTTTATATTTACCACAGGGTGTTTAGAATTATTGACAGTGAATAAAATCTAAGTCCACATTTGTTATACTTACTTACAGAGGTAAGTACTACTTTAATGCATAGTGTCAAGTATATCTATGACTAGAAGAATAAAATCTTCCAAGTCATGGATAATAACAGGCCTTAAACTGTGTAAATATCAACTTTGCAGGCTTCACAAAGGAGCCCAATGCAGAAACTATTGACAAAAGAAATCAGTGTCAACAATAAAATATAAAGGTTTCTACATTTGAAAAAAAATCCTAACATGATTTGACCAAGTTCACTGGAAAGGCATCATGTTCTGATTGCCATTTTAAACAAAGATAATGAAACACAAATAAAAAATTAAAACTATTACTTTTCCATTGTTGAACCATCTGAAGAATAAGATCTACTTTGTTTCTTGATGACTTAATTGAAAATGCGATTCTTTTCTTATTTCAACCAAATGACAATATACTTGAAGCATTTTTGTCTTCTTTTTTTGCTTGGTCCTATTGACATTACTCTTCACATAATATGTGTACTAGGCTTAAGCAAACCAATGAACATGCTTTCTATTCTCTGAACTACATGCTTTGACAGTGCTGTCATTTTACATCACTGTTTAAATTGGTGTCATTGATAAGCAAGTGGACAAAATAAAAGCAACGGCAGTAGTTGCATTTCTAATACATGGCTATCTGTCAATATTTGGACCCATGATGACTTCAATAACACTTTCTTAAATGTCTGTATGCATATGCTAGTATACATATATTTGTTTCTATGTATCAGTGTATATATTTCTAAATCTGTATATAATACTCAGTATATGCTTTTATTTATGTCCAAAATGTGTATAAGCCAATAAGTGTATATGTAACTAGCTTATCATTCCAATACATATATTTTTAATGCGGTATGTGTATATGTATGCAGGCTCCATCCATTGCATACAACTCTCTACACTTGTACCCTTTCATTATTGTATGAATATATATATTTACATACAAATGCTCAAGCCATACAAAGTTAGATATATATGCAAGTAGGTGTGTGTATCTACAAGATTTATTTGTATATTATTTATACAAGTATGGCTATTTGTGATTATGTCAGTTGGTTGTTTTATGGCATGTCAACCCTAGTTGGGTAATTTAATGCTAAAGTTTTTTCAAGCAATTATATAGTTTCAAGAAACTATTCCTACAATAATTTGTTTGCACATGGTTATATAGTTTAAATTATTTGAACCTAATAATTTCTGAAAAGATCTATGGAACATCAAACCGGTACTACCATTCGAGGTCATTGTGAACCAGGGAGTAATATCAATGAAGGCTTACTCCACACTTCCTGGAGAGTCACATCCAAGATACCACTTTTGTTGGGGGAGGGTTATTACCCTTCTGAAGAGAATGCAGTCAGTGTATTCTGAGCTCTGTTAACAGGACTAATGTGATCATCTAATTAATATACATATGTAGATGACTATGTTTCTTGATGTGATATAATTATTCATGTGTGTATTATAGATATTTCAGTAAATTTATGTATGTAATGGTCTTCATAGACAAATATATATACATATGAAAATGAATAAGAATCATATAATGTTTGTACTCATATGTGTGCGTGAAAGAGAGTGAGCAAGCATGGGCTTGTATAGATAATTGATGATAACAGGCAGAAGGTGACACTTATCATTGAGAACCTGTACATGATTTCAGGGCTTTTAAAATAAACAAACAAATTCATACAACTGCTATTACAAAAAAAGTAGCACCACCACTAATAAAGTTTTAGAACCAAAAAATCATTACTACTAACTCAGGATGCCCAAGCAGTACTTCACAATACCACCAAGCTTTGTTGGTTATCCACCATAGTGCAGGAGAGCCAAATCCATGAAAATGCAAGTTTTGCTTGATCTTAGGGCTTCTTAACTTATTGCCTGTTTTTTGATGGGTGACAAAATGGATTTAGTTAGATATACAGAGGTTGAATCGGCGATAAAAATTTGGATACAAATTTATTAGGAAATAATCTAGTCATCCAGCCATTTCTTCAACATTGCTCTAATAGATATTTATAATATTTCAGTCTCTATTGATGTGGCAAGTAAATATTTATCTCAAAAGAAACCATAGACTCAATGATATAAATGTTCTTTGAATCAACTAAACATATCAAAAGATTGGCATGTTGAGTGGTTAACATTATTTCAGCTGAAAATGTAAAATGATGTTTATATATATCCATGTATAAGTCATGCTCTAAAACATGTACAAGAGTATATATATATATATATATATATATATATATATATATATATATATATATATATATCCATAAAAGAGAGACTTAAATATATTTTTCTGTAAGTGCACAAGACTAATCAGCCTTGTTCTTGGTCTGAACACAGGCCGTTAAGTTCACTTCCTACAACAACAAAATTTACACCATTAGCACATCCACACATGACTCTGCATTTGGTTATACATATGTAGGCCATTCTTGATGATTAGATAACTTTCTGAACATATATACATGCACAGAGATACTATAGATAGATAGATAAATAGATAGAGAAATTGATAACAAGGTAATCAAAGCAGAAGGAAAGATTTATTGAGAAACAAAATCAACACTATAGCATTTTGCTTCTAATGAAGCATCATCAGGACTGGGAGGGATGATATTAGTGATGTTAAATCAACGATGGATGTTTAAAAATACATTATATATATATATATATATATATATATATATATATATATATATATATATATATATATATATACAACTTCTTTATATGAGTAGGAAGCAACATAAAGTCAATTTTTTACATGGTGTTTAACAGGTTTGAATTCATATATATATATATATATATATACATACATACACACACACACACACACACACACACACATGCAAGTATATTCAAAAGTATATGCTTAGAAATATCTATATAGATATGACTGTTAATGTCTATGCTTATGTATGTGTGTATGAAACAAAGATGAGAAAGTAGGTACAGAAAAGAGTGAAAATAGTTTCTAAAATTTTATCAAAAGTTAATTTAGCCACCCGAAGAAGAAGAAATTAAATAGAAAACAAAAATGACCGAGGGAATGAATAAATAAAGGAAAAAAATTATAATTCTATTTTATTAACAAGTTAATTAGTAATTGTAGAGCCATAATCGTTAAGATCAGTACAGATACATGTACTCCTAAGATTTTGAAAATATCAGTTGATATGGTGGAAAGTGGTGTGCCAAAGAGGATACTGTTATGACCAAAATATGAAGGAAGCAATAGATATCAAAGGAATAACAAGAATCCATTTTAATATGAAGGTTTCTATCAGAAATGAAGTTTCCATAACATCTATAACTTAACCTGTGTTGTATCATAACATCGGCACTCTTGTCCTTATCTTGCTTATATTAGTTTTGGAACCCTCAACAGATTTTAACAGTAATCCTCTTTTAGCAAATGCCTGATTTTTCTTCCTAATAGTTGATACTGTAAATTCATCAAGTGTAGCATAATAAGCTATAAATATATCTAACCATAATTCTTATTAGTAAAACTTAAGAAATATCTTTTCTATAATCAAAATAATTTTAGGAACATTCCTGATTTCCTTGCATTTAAAGAAAGAGTTTTTCAATCTCTATTAAAAGTAATAACTGTTGATTGCAAAAAAGAAAATTCTGAGGCATTTAGTCTCCTTTGTAATAAATGAATAAATAAATAAATAAAATGATAAAAAAATAAAAGAAAGGTTAAAAGAAATCTATTTAATGTTTTGCACAAAATCAGTCATTGAAGGTTGAATATGAAAATAAGTAAATGAATTCTGGAATAAATTATCATTTTATTTATCATAGCAGAACAAAATACAGAAATGCAAAATTATTAAACAAAATGATGGTCATAATCTATATATTACAAAAAATTGTTTGTATGTATATATATATATATATATATATATATATATATATATATATATATATATCACTCATAGGTAAGTTCACCTCCCTCAATTTATATAATATAGTAATTTTCTTCAAAACCAAACATACCAAGATTTTATTATTTCTAGTGTAACATTATTCAATGAAAATGGATATCATTAGATATTATTTTTGTCAAACTCTACAGTACTGAAAGTAACCAGAGTTAAAATTACTATACCTCTTTAATGGAAAGTAATATCTCATAAGTATATATACAGAATGTACTTATATTTTAACTATAACACATTCCTATTTTTGGTTTCAAAGTTTAATACTACAGAACTTGCTAACAAATAATACCAAATAATATCTTTTTTGATCATATGCATGTTACTGAAACCCTACAGAAATAACACTATTTCTATTAGAGCAATATACTTAGAATATTCTTAGATTTCTAGCCTAATATGCAACTAAATGATAATTTTGGAGGATCTGCATCAGCACTGAGTATCTTTTTTAATGATCTAAATTCTTGATGCAACAATGATAACTATCAAATGCTAATTAGAATCCCTCACTCCTCCTTAAATAGAAGCATCAATATCATCATGGATCACTCTTACAATGAAAACACAACAGGTTTACCAGTCATCTCATACCCTGATGTATTTGCAACTGGAAATGCTAACAAAAACATGAAGTTTGCCCTTAAATTAATATAATTTTTTTTCAGATTTTTTTTTTGCATTTTCACTTTTTCTTTTCTTCTAATATTTTTCAATAATGTTTATTTTTTTCCATTGACTTCCATTATAGCCATAAAAAGAAGAAAAAGGGAAAGGTATTTCTTTTAGCTTCTTTTTATCACCAAGTGTAGAAACAAATATGTAAGCAAGTGAAATGAAATATCAAAATTCATTCAAAGAAAGAATTAAAGGAATTTCAACTATAAAAATTCTATTCCATATTCTATAACATTAAATAAAAGTGAGCATCTATTGTCTTCAATCTCCACAAATCAATCACACTTTGTGTATGAATGTTTACATGAGAGTAACTAGAGACATTTAACACATCAAAATAATACAAGAAAGAAACAGGAACATTATAATCTGTTTGAACCCAACTCTTCTCTATGTACACATCTATTCACAATTGGGATATTTTTAAGGTTTCTAATTCAAGATATAATATTGCCTTTTTGTTTTCTATTGAGACTTAGATAATGTTGTCTCACCTAACCATGAGCTATATTTGCCTACATGTACTGATAAACTATTCCAAAGAAAAATATATGAATATATATCTAAAGTTAAACAAAAAACAACATTTCATTTGTTCTGAATATGTGAGAAAAAAAGTTTGGCAAAAGTATTTGTTTATTTCTGTTTTTACTCACAAATAATTATACAAAAATTTTTTAGTGGAAAGAATGGAGAATTTGAATGGGGTGAAAGTGAGTAGACCACAAGTTGAGTTTTACATATGTTCATTAGAAGCAAAGTATGCATCTAATCCTTTGGATTATTACAGAAGCAATTTTTTACCAAGATTTCAACAGATAATATCCACATATTTGTAATAGGAGATTTTCTTTTTATTCCATAAACTACTAAAGAAATATTTTGCATCCTCTGATACAAAGATATCTATATATTACTAAATTTCTCATTGAATATATCCATATATGTGTATGTGCTTAACATGTCTTGCTCATCTTACTTGGATGGTTTGTGAGATGGGAGGTAAGTGGCCATATACAGCTACTCTTCTATAGGATGTTGCAATCAGAATTGTTCAAAACAGTATGCAGTATTCTTCTGTGGTTCCCAGATTTACCTATTTCAACAGGTGTTTTGTTAAAGTTCAATGAACTCATAAGTGACATTTTCCTATGGACTTTTGCACATGGACACACCAGTGTTAGCTGATCAGCAAAAATCTATATTAATCAGTTCTGTGCAATCACTGGAGCTTGTCTAGAGAACATACCAAGAGGGATGGCTGATAGGGATGCATGGTAAGAGAGAGTCAAGGGAATCCATGCTGTCAGCCTGCCTTGATGATAATGATGATGTGTGTATATTTGTATACACGCACAACCATAACCCAGTAAAAACAGTTCATGATAGCAAGATTTATATTAGAGTAATACTTTTAAAATACTCTAGATGAATAAAGCAATTTCCAATCCAATTTGCAACTGAATGATAATTTTGAGAGGTTTGCATTAATGCTGTACATTATTTTTTAACTATTCAAATTCTTGATATAAGAGATAAGTATAAAATTTTAATTAGAATTTATAAACAGAATCATTAATATCATGATGGACTGCTGTTACAATAGGAATCCAGTGGGTGAGTGGGTCGTCTAGCATTTTAGAAAATCTGACCTCAAACTTCAAGGCTACCATGGTTGCTTTACATCAGGGGTTAAAATTGCTAGGTTTTGATTATTATTTCACAATCAAATCATTATGATCACAATCTAGACAACTTGGGCCATAAGCCAGATTAGCATGCATGAATTTATATGCTAAGTTCCCCTGCAGGATGGTTATAAGAGTGGATACAAAGAAAAGTAAGAATAACAAACAGGAAAAAAGGTTTATTAAGTTTGTTAAAAAGCATTTTTACATGCTTTCCTTTGTTAGCTAATGAATGAGTTAGAGTTTAGCAGAAAAGTATCCAGGAGAAATAAAATAATTAAATTCTTTCTGCAGAAAGTAAAGAAATATTGTTAGGGTTTTTTTGTGTTTTTTTTTCTCCTGCTCAGAAAAAAAAAAAAGATTCAATTAGTTAGAAGAAAAAAAAACTCAAAAAATAATTACAGTACAAGAAAAAGCAGAATGAACAATATCTGGCTTATTGATTAATTGGGATGCATAGCAAATCATGAAGTAACCAGATAAGGGGATAAATATTCATTTAGAAGATTAAAGAATAATGCCTGATAGCAGTTGTTCACTTCTTTCTGATGGTCTACAGTGAGATGGAAACATTGTTAACGTTCCAAACATTAGTCTTAAGACAGAAAAAAAAGAGGTTCCTCATTTAAAATTGCACCTGACAACATGGAATTTTCATTTTCTTTTTTAATGAAGACTTTTGGGTTTTTTTGGTTTAAAATGGACACATCTTGTATTGCTTAAGATAATTTGTTCAACTTTATAAAGAATTTCTTATTTTATCTAAAATTCTGATAGGTAACCTTTGATCTTCTGAAGTCAGTTGTACATTGTAGCATTATTATTATTATTATTATTATTATTATTATTATTATTATTATTATTATATAATTCCAAATATGGAAAATTCCCTCATGTCCAAAGGTTTTTTTTTATAGATGTCATCAGCAAGTAGGGATTCTTTTTTTCGAATTCTAACCACCCACTAATTTAAGCAGACACATCTAACATAAGATATTTTTGTACTTTTTCTTTCCTTATTACATTGATTGGAGGAAGAGTCAAATTTGTGAGAAATCTTATATTCATAGTGAAAGAGTGTATAGGACATATAGATTTTATTAACAAACATTACAGAGTGCTTGGAACATAATAGAAGTAATATACTATTTATTTGTTTTATATTTTTACAGATATTTCTCTGAGTTTCCAAGATTTTAAGAGTGAAAAATTTTGTTTTTCTGCATCTATACTGATGAGCCAAAACATTATCAGTAGTAATATGTGGCAAGAATAACAGCTATTATCTTATAACACATCATGGTTAGCAGTATGTATTTACCCAACCCCTTGCACAACCAGGATGTGACACAAGGCCAATTTTTAAATGGAGTTTAACAGGTTTGGATTCATAGTTTTCTTTCTCCTAGACCAGTTTTGGGACCAAGGTTAAAGGGTCCAGATTGCCCTATCAATAGCTGGTGAGAAAATAGCAGGATTCATACTTTTCCCAAGGGTATTAGAGCTATATAAAAAGAAAACTACCTTGTCCAGGATTTGAACTCAGGTTGTGGTGTCCATTTCCTACAATGATAATTATTACACTGGTCAGAGGTATATATGAGGATCATTAAATAAGTTTCCAGACTTTTTTTTGTATGGGCACTTTTATTGATACTACACACATGTTAGTCCCATTCAAAGTAATCTCCTCCGGCTGCAATGCACTTGTTGTATAGTTCCAACAATTTCTGGAAGGCTCCATGGAAGTCCTCTTGTGTGAGTAGAAACAGTTTCCTGCAATAGCAATTCCATCTTTCAGCTGGATAATGTACCTGGCCAATCTCTACAAGTTGTAGGGAATAGTTTTAAAAATATGAAAATTGCACGGCATTGCTCTGATCTCAATCCCACTGAGCATTTACATGATATGTTGGACTAACAAACTCCACCATGTAATTTACAGTAGAGACTGACTGTTAACATACTGATCCTAGATCTGAGAGGAAACCCTAAGATATCTTGTAGAATACATGCCTGATTGAGTAAGAGCTGTCTTGTAGGCATAAGGATATAAATATATTTTTAAGCAAACAGTTATAAGATTTTAGTTTATTCATGTATAAATATATATATATATATATATATATATATATACGCACACACCAGCAGAAGAACCTGGTGTAGCCCTGGTTCAAAATGATATAAGGATCATTAAATAAGTTTCCAGATTATTTTTTCGTATGGGCATTTATTGATAGTATACACATGAAACTCTAGTCCCCTTCGAAGTAATCTCCTCCAGCTGCAATGCACTTGTTGTACCGTTACAACAACTTCTGGAAGGCCCCACGGAAGTCCTCTTGTGTGAGCGTGTCAATGACCTTCATCACAGCCTCTTTCATCTCCTCAATTGTCTCATAACAACAGTCTCTGAGCTTAGGGAAAAACCAAAAGTCACAGGGAGCAAGGTCTGGACTATAGAGAGGTTGAGGAACTGTCTTGAAGCCCATCTTGGTCAAATAGTCTGTGACAAGGATGGGGTTGTGGATTGGTGAATTGTCCTGGTGGAAATGCCTCTGACCCAATTTGAAGAGTGCTAGCCTCTTCCCTAGGAATCTCTTCCTGAACTCCCTTAAAACCTCAACATAGTAACCCTAACCCTAACTCTTTGGCCAATCAACTCTGGGATATTGACTTTCTTACTCCTTCCACACCTCTCATCATCCCTCACAGACTCCCTGCCTTCCTTGAATCTCTTATGCCACTCAAAAACTGAAGCTCAATTCATGCAAGATGCTCCAAAAGCAGTTTGGAGTATTCCATACATTTCTGTGGCATTTTTTTCCAAGTTTAAAACAGAATTTTATTGCATATCGTTCTTCTAAAGTGTGCTCACGTCCAGATTGCATATTTGAAATTCACCAGCTGTGACAATCAGGCTTTAGTAGAGTGTATTCCAATTGCTGCGGAAACGTAGTAAGCAAGTTCATACTCCAGTTGCGATATTACGTTCACTTTCGGGCAAATACCCCTGGGAAAGGTATGAACCCCCGTACCCTCCCAGCTATGGGTTAAATAGTACCACTACTGTTCTTCTAGGAAAATGGCTTTGGCATTAAATAACGTAAAAAAGGTTGATATGCCATTAAACAAATGAAACCAAACCAAACCTTACTTCCCTTGAAGTTTATTACATGACAAAGTAATATCATGGCTCCTCCAGCAACACTACCATGTGTGGAAGGCTTTAGAATATATCAATTATGATTCAACTTATGTTCTATAGAATTTAAAACTTTGAATTACATTTATCTAACATTTACCTATTCTCCAATAATTACTTGGAACCAGCTGATTATATTTCTTTGATTTAGAGTGGCTGATGAAATATTGAAAAGTCCTGTAAGTATTTATGTTGTATGGAAAACAGAACCTTTTCATTTTCCTACCTTGGTACCATACTCTCGTTCTGGTTGCAACATTTATATCTACCACTGGTAATTGTGATTTAGACTGTGCCTAAGAAGCAACATTTTGACATTTGAAAATACAGCGGCCATGAAGAAACAGAATGCATATCCTTCTAAGGATCTTTGATATTTGATTTGCAATCAAGTCATGCTTAAAGCACCTATTCCCATTAGATCACCAAAGTTAAGTAGCAATGAACCTGTTCAGTATCTAAATGGGTGGCAACTTCAGAACAACAAGTACTGTAAGCAACCTGAGGCTTGTGTAAATGACTGGCCTTGACATAAAATAACCCAACAAATGTTGACATGTTGTAAAATTAACCAACCCAACTTGGATATTTTTGCAAGTTCTGGATATTTTTTTGAGAGAGAATCAGAGGTTTAAAACAATTTGACAATAGCATTAAAAGCAATGATTATTCTCAAGGCAGTGAACAAGGTATTTCACTGACACAATGCCACATAGTGATACTAATAATATATAGAAACTTGACAAGGAAAAAAGTGAAATTTTTAGCTTAAATAAAAAAAAAAACTCATCTGGAGCTAAAAGAGAAAAAATATCCCAGTTTCAAGTAGTTAATGTTCTACCTAAGTTAACATCTCATGTTGTAATTTGTGATAATTTAATATTTACTCTTTTCATATCCAAAGGATATGATTTTACATTGAAGTTTCTATCTTGCCTAACTAGTTATCAGTCTCTTTTTCAGCAAGGATTCCTTTTGTGATCAATTTCTAAAATGTGTGCATGATCAACTTACACATAAGGCTATATTCTTTCTCAAACTTCAACTATGTATATGTGCATGTGTGTATATTAATATTCTTGTAACTCATTACTCTGACTTAACAAAAAACAATAGAAAAAAAGGCTCTGTACTTTATCTCTGCTTAAGATCTGTCAAAGTATCTAAAAGAAAAAAGCAAAATATTTCATGATATATATATATATATATATATATATATATATATATATATATATATATATATATATATATTTATTAATAATATAGTTAATATCAGTAATAGACCATATATATCTAAGTTAGGATAATAGAGAGTCAACAGTACTTGGAGACTGTCAGTTTCTCACCTATGCAATCAGTGGTCTAATGATCACATATAGGATATGATTGGTGAATTATTGTCATTTTAATTATTAATTTTGTGGATGCCCATTCTTTATTTCAGATTTTGTCTGTTGTGCACCAAACTAAAGCCAGTTGGGCATTGTTTGTGAGAAAAGCAGCACCACATTGCAATTCACTCCTATTGAAATTAGGAAATGGCATGCTGTACTGCATGGCATTCACACAGGAAGCTCTAATATGAAAATTTTAGAGTGTTTGGGTATCAAAGATACAACTATTTAATGAGTCCAATGGTGATTACAAAGATATATCAGTTGGATAAGTCCAAAAGTGATTACAAAGGTATGGCAGCTCAAAAGTCTCACTCTGATAAGAGCTCCCAAATTTATTGGTGAGAGCCAGGTTATAATTGACAACAATCCTAGCAAGTCACTCAGGTCCTAAGCCAGGGAAATGGGAGTGTCTGACTTTATTATCAGGCAGGTAGTACATGAAGACATTTTGTATTTTTCATACAAGATGAAAAAGGGCCAATTTTTATCACAGGACATGAAGGACAGGAAGAAAGACCATACTGGAAAGGTTTTGAACAAATTCAAGCATCTCCTTCAACTTTGTTTTTTCTCAGATGAGAAAAATTTCTGCCAGGATAAGATGGTGAATTCATAGAACAACCATTGGCTTGCTCTGTTTCCACAAGATGTACTTATATTGATGAAAAACAAACATCCATTCCATATCATAGAGTTAGGAGTGTCCCTAGCGATGGTGACATGCCTCCAATTCATCTTCCTACATAACCTTGAAAAATTATTGATTATCATTGACTGAAAATGGAGTTGGTCAAGAAAAAGATTTTGAGGCAAGTAAATTTTCCCTTATTCTCGATCACTGGTCAAGTGATTTCTTTTTTAAATCTTGAAGGCTGGTTGTGAATATAGCAATAGAGATGAAGACAATAGTCTGAAAACCTTGAATTAGAGTTAAAATGTATATGTATGTTAACTTGTGTAAAATGTTACAAGTCCAGAAACTTTCACAATTGAAATTTTAATCTTTTTATTGAAATTGAATGCAGTGTGCAAATACAGATGCGAAAGTAGAGATTTTAGATAATATTCCAATTTGAAGAGGTGTATGTCTATCAAGGGAGAAAAATAATTACATGACAAAATTTCATTCTTTAAAAAAGATGCAAACACAACAAAAAGTTGATCATGTTGCCAATAGATTTGGTCCTTTTAGTTTTTGTCAATCCTTAAAGTACAAAAAGAATGTGTATATTATTTCTGAATAATTAATATCAAGTTAATGTATTATCATACTGTAAATCTATTCTCATATATTTATCAATCCCCTCCACCATGTGCAAGATTTGACAAAAGGTCAAGTTTAACAGGTTTGAATTCAGAGTTTTCCTTCTTCAAGACCAGTTGTCATTCCAAGGTTAAAGAGCCCATCTTGCTTTCGATAGTGGGAGAACTGTAGGATTCATTTCTTTCTCAAGGGTATTTATGCTATTTGAAATGTAAACTGCCTCAGCTTAACTGTTGGGTCCATTTCAAATGACAATAACCATTACACCATGAGTGCTTCACATCTGTTCTTAGGTAACAAACAAATATCCAAGTTATGAATGTTATGACAGCTGTAAGAGTTACAAGACAACTGCCAATGATAATAAAAAAAAAGGAAACAAAGTCAAGACTGCACTAGCACTGAGAACCAGTCCAAATCCTTGCTGTTCAAGAATCATTCACTCATAAAAAGTCAAGTCTGATATTGCTAAAAAAAACTGTCTATACTATTACTAAATGTTAAAAGAAAAAAAAAATTCTACTCACCATGAGGTGGTGGCTTTTGTCCCATAAGTAAAGCCTTCAACTTATCAATCTCTTCTTGGTAAGCCCGCAGCAAAGCATCTTTGGGATCTTCATTGATTTTTGGCTTGTTCTTGATGTTTTTAGCTCTGTTAGCATAACGCAATGTGCTCAGTGTTTCATCATAGTTGTTGTCTGCAGGGGAGAGACAGGCCACCATCAGGGTCTTTGTATTGCCTCCCAGAGAGTCTTGCAAAAGCCTTGTTAGTCTGGAATCACGGTAAGGAACATGTTTGACTTTGGCATTCACCAGAGCTGAGATCACATTGCCCAAGGCAGACAGTGACAGATTGATTTTGGATGCTTCTTTGAGTCGGTCCCCAGTGGCTCCTAGCAAGAAAAAAAAGAAAAAAGTCTTTGTATTTTTGAGCAGCTTTTTATGAATTTAACTTGAATAAATTATAAAAAATGTGCAAACTTAAGTCTAAAGCAGGCCAAAGTACATACAAAAATCAATGAACTTAAGGATTTAAGATGCCTTCTTATTTGTTCATTTATTCCAAACTGAATTTAAGATGACACTAGATGACCAGTGAAGCTGCAGGGTTTCTGTGGTAACACAGAAGTCCATGATGATTTTGATACTTTTATTTAAGATTCTAATTAGAATTTTATACTTAGCTCTATTACTTCAAAAATGTAGATGATTAAAAAATGACATTGAATGTAAATGCAGACTGCACCAAAAAAAACTATCATTCAGTTGCAAATTGGACTGGAAATTACTTTATTTTCTAAGAAAATTTCAAGTGTATAGCTTAGAGTAAAATCTTGGTGTGATATTGCATTTTTGCTATATTTATTAAAACAGAAATGAATAATTCTTCAAAATTCCCATTAGCATTCAATACTTATTCCAGTGATTTTTTTTCATCGGTTGAAACACCTCAGAAACTCTACTTTTGAAAAGTCATAAAGCTTTTTTAATGTCGTATATGTTCTTAAATCTTACCATTGAGATGAATTTTCTATTTTGGAAACAAGAAGGTCTCATGGAGCTAAATCAAATGAGTAAGGAGGGTGTTGCATTTTGCAAAAATTAGTTGTTGAAAATCTATCAAGACATCATTACTTATTATATAAGCATATGAAGCATTTAAAATCAAAAGATCCTATTTTAATATTTTTTTTAAAATCACATTTCATACATACAGTGATAATTTTGATAACATGAACAGGATGTTTCACAATTCTTGAAACAAATCTTTCTACTAACTTTATTCTCTATCTTTTTTCAGATTATTGTCGGAATAATAGCCAACATTTTTATATATTCAACCAAACATTACAACATTATACCTTAGATGATGGAGCAGAAGATCTTTTCTATGAAAACATTATGAAAATAAGTCTTCCAAATTTGTTCAAGCAAGATACAGAAAGAAGTTCAATTTTAACACATGGTTGGTTGGGTTTTATGGCATATCAACCCTAGAAGGTTTTTTAATGCCAAATTCTCTTTATACATATTTATTAGATATATATGATTTGTAAATGCATATTTTGCAGAACATATTTTTAAACAATCCAGAGTTCACTTGTTTGTACACAGTTAAATGGTTTCAAGTATTGGTATGTAACTAACAATTTGATTTAATATCAGTCATTTGCTTGCACACAGTTAAATGAGTATGCATATGATTTGTAAGTGAATAGTTTGTAGGTATTTTTTTTTAAATAAAGTTAAGGCTAATTTGTTTCTACCCAATTGAATATTGCTCTTGTTTGCTCACAGTTAAATGGTTGCAAGTATTTCAATCTAACACTAACAATTTTATCTAATATTAATCATTGTTGCACACAGTGAAGTGGTTTCAAGAATTTTTTATTTAATGCTAATAATTCTATTTAATACCATTCTTTCATTTGCACACAGTTCAATGATTCAAGTGTTGCTATATAACACTCACAATTCAATTTCACATCAGTAATTTGTTTGTACACAGTTAAATGGACAAACAGTTTTATTTGACCCATAGATAGGACCCTATCAGGGATTACCACTCCAGGTCAGAGTGGACCTGGGAGCAATGCTAATAAAGAGGTAATCCACATTCCCCAAAGCTCCACCATTACTGGAGCCTCACCATCAGATGCAATTTAGTCTCATATTCAGGACACTAGTTGTGACGGGGGGGGGGGTCTTACCTCTCAGCAGAGATGCAGCTGGTGTATCCTACAGCCTCAGCCAGCAGTACTGTTTCAAACAGGAGTCAGATTTTCAAGTTGGTCAAGAACTTTGGAACTGTTGGTAATACTTGTGAACACAGTCAGGCAATGTTTTCCTTACCATGTGAATGTGGATGCATTATCAACAACTTTGCATGCCACACTGAACAGTGCCTTCAACTAAATTGTATACATCTGGAGCATATACTGTAAGGCACCTCTTGACTTTTTCGGTTCATGTTTGAGACTAAAACGTTGTAGATCCTAAAATGTTATCCTTTTTCATTTCAATAAATGTCAAAAACGCTTAATAGCGTTGAGAAAATACAACCTAGAATGATGGCAGCTACATTTAACGGGAAAGCCAGAGCAACAATCATCTCATGCTACAGCCCCACCAATGTTAGTGAAGAAACTGAACTAGTCCCCTTCTACGATGAGTTATCCTCATTAGTGCGTAGCATCCCGAAACACAACATGTTAGTCATTGGCGGAGACATGAATGCCCAAATCAGGAAAAACGGAAACAACAAATACAGCCTCCACAACACGTCAAATAGGAATGGGCAACATCTAACAGATTTCATGATAGAAAATAGATTAGCATGCCTCAATACAAACTACCAAAAAAGAGAGGGCAAACTATGGACATACACGTACGCAAACAATACTAAAGCTCAGATAGACTACGTCCTTATAAACAAGAAATGGAAAAATAGTGCACTGAATTGTGAGGCATACTCCTCTTTTGAAGGTGTGTCCACCGATCACCGAATAGTCACGGCGAAAATATGGTTAAGCCTACGAAAAAATGCCAAACGAACAGCGACCACCAAACACTATGACTGGGCCCTATTAAACAACAAAGATATAAGAGATAAATACGTATTAGAATTAAGAAACAGATTCGAAACACTACAAGAAAAGACGGAAAAAAGTACACCAAACGACGAATACGAAAATTTCGTCAATGCACACCTCGAGGCAGCAGCAAAATACATTCCAACAAAAATTAAAACTAAATATAGAGTCCCATGGGAAACTTTAGCGGTGAGAGAAAAATGTGCACTAGTAAAAACAGCCTCCAAAAACTATCGAAAAAACCCAACAAACACAAATGCCTTAAAACTAAAAACGGCACAATATCAATTAGCAGGCATATATATAAAGGAACAGACAGAATATATTCAAAATCAGATAGATAAGATTAGAGACTCGGTGGAAGATAGACAATGTAGAATAGCCTGGCAAACAATAAACGAAGTGAGCAGAAGAAAGAACACAGCCAAAGCAAAACTTAAAGCAGCAAACCAACAAGAAAGAATAAAACTGTGGAAACAGCACTTCGAAAACTTACTTGGAAACCCACCAAAAATAACGCATGAACCAATCACCAGAATAATTAGCAAACAATTAGACATTAAACTAGGACCGTTCACACAAGAAGAACTCGACTCGGTTCTCAGAAAAATTAAAAATAGGAAAGCTGCAGGGCTGGACGAAATTCCCCCGGAAGTATGGAAGACCAGACAATTCGACGACATACTGCTCCGCCACTGCAACGCAGTATACAATCAAAATCCGATAGATAGATGGATGAAGGGATGCATACTCCCCTTCCCTAAAAAGGGGGACCTAGGATTAGCCAAAAACTACCGAGGCATAACACTTACATCCATAGCTGCCAAAATCTACAATGCCCTACTACGAAACCGCATAGAACCCGAAATCGACAACATACTTAGAAAAAACCAAAATGGCTTCCGAAGAAATAGATCCACGACCTCACAAATATTAACCATCCGCAGAATCCTTGAAGGTGTACGGGCAAAGAACCTACAAGCGACATTTATATTTGTCGACTTTACCAAGGCTTTCGACTCCATTCACAGAGGAAAGATGGAACAAATCCTATTAGCGTACGGCATACCTAAAGAAACCGTAGCGGCAATAACGATTCTCTATAGAAACACTAAAGTAAAAGTACGATCACCGGATGGAGACACAGAATACTTTGACATTGTAGTAGGAGTACTACAAGGGGACACGCTGGCCCCGTACCTCTTTATCATTTGTCTAGACTACGTACTTAGAACATCGATTGACAAAATCAAAGAGAATGGCTTCGAACTGACGAAGAAAAGAAGCAGAAGATACCCCGCAACAACAATTACCGATGCCGACTACGCCGATGACATAGCGATAATGGCAAATACACCTGACCAAGCCGAAACTCTTCTGCATAGTTTGGAACGAGCAGCAGCAAGCATAGGCCTCCATGTTAATGCACACAAAATGGAATATATGTGCTATAACCAAACGGGGGCCATCTCCACTCTAGAAGGAACCCCACTTAAACTAGTAGAAAAATTCACTTACCTAGGAAGCAGCGTCGAATCAACCGAAAAGGACATCGAAACGAGGTTAACGAAAGCATGGACAGCTATCAATAGGCTATCGATTATATGGAAATCAGACCTAACCGATAAAATGAAACGCAGTTTCTTCCAGGCAGCGGTCACATCGATACTGCTATATGGATGCACTACATGGACGCTAACAAAATGACTGGAGAAGAAGCTAGATGGCAATTACACAAGAATGCTGCGTGCAATCCTGAACAAGTCCTGGCAGCAACACCCCACAAGACACCAACTGTACGGCCACCTGCCCCCTATCACAAAAACTATTCAAGTTAGACGAACCAGACATGCAGGACACTGCTGGAGAAGCAGAGATGAACTCATAAGAGATGTACTCTTATGGATCCCCACACATGGCCGCGCAAAAGCAGGACGACCAGCTCGAACATACATTCAGCAGCTATGTGAGGATACGGGGAGTTGTCCTGAAGACCTACCTAGGGCGATGAACGATAGGGAGGAGTGGCGAGAGAGGGTCAGGGATATCCGTGCTACCAGCGCGATATGATGATCATTTATGGTACTTGATTTAGGCCGAATCATTTTGTTTCAAAATTTTGAAACTTCCTGCTATTATTAAATCTTAATGTATACATTTTCTGCAATTGGGTGTGGGGATAAGTAAGATTCTTTCAATTGATGAGAGATATTTTTTCTTATTCTATATATATATATATATATATATATATATATATAAATTGATACAGTTTAAGAAGTAGATTAAACTTATTTCCTTGTGCAAAAAAAATTCATACACAAAATTTGCAACTGAATGTTATTAGTCATAGCTTACTTTAATGATTAAAAAAAAAAACATAGAATAGATAGGATTTAAATCTTTGAAAATGAGCATTTAACAGGAGTACCATTCTATTAAAAAAAATTATTTCCAACATGTACTTCACACATATATGTGCATTTACAGGTATATACATATCTACAGGTATTTGTTTGAGAAGTAAATTTTAGCCCAAGGCTAAATTTGAAGAGTAAGAAATGAACTTGAAATGTTGCTTGCAAGACTAATATGCTAACTTGGTAGTCTATATACAGAGTGAGCCTAAAAACACGTTACTATGAGGTGAGTACAACCTTGGATTTCACTACCCTCAAGCAGTGGGAGGGGTGTGTAGAGATTGTGTTGGTTAGAAAATGAATATTTTGAGTTTATGTATGTGATGTCACTATACTTATAAACACATTCCAATAAGTTTTGATGTTATGACTACTTCAAATCAAGGAGTGTTTTTGTGCTTACCCTGTACATTATGAGGGTGTGAGACCATATATAAATATGAAGTACTTCTTAGCACAACAGAGAAAAAGATAAAGGAAAATCAAAATATTTTCTGTCATCGAATTCTGATATTGTCCAACCATTGTCTCAATGGCTATTGCATTTATTTATAAGCTTAGAAAATCAAAGGAACTGTTTTTGGAAGGAAGAGTCCAGGAGATAATATGGGAGCCTTTCACTATTAAACAGGACCACCTACATAGTGAGTACGAACTAATGACAAAAGTGGGGAAGTTGGCAAAAAGTATAATTGCTTTTGTATGAGTTTATGGAATGAGTCAGATTCTAAACAGCTTATTACTATTCTTGTACTGGCCTTTAGGCTTAAAGCAATTAATACCTTTCATTTCCAATGACTGAGCAGAAGTTAGCGCCTGAAAGTGGTCTAGCAGAATGCAAGAATATCAAAGGTGCCTAATTCTAAAATAGTTTTTTTTTTACTTTGATTTTTAATATGCAAATAAATAAATAAATAAAATAAAATAAGGTCATTTTTAAAGCTTGAATGGGTGCTGACATTATATTACCATATATCATATCAAAGTATACATAACAATATCATTAAATGCATATCCCATATTGAAAAATATTTTGTAACTCTAAAATTATGACATGATTTTTATACATTTAAATTACACACACACATGTATGTATGTATGCATGAATATGCTAACATATACAAGTGTGCATATCAACGTATATATAGAAAGGTCTATGTAAAAAGACATTGCACTCATATAAAACATCATTTTACCTTGAAACATTTTAATAATATCAATTGATAAACACACCATAATATATAATGAATTCTGAAGCAAATATCAGATATTGTACATAGTACTGATATGAAGAAGAAGTATACAGATGTAATGTAATTTTATAAGTAATATGATAAGGTTAATTTTCAAAGCCACATATGTTTAATTTGTTAATTCAATACACAACTGTACAATATATATATCTAGTTCCTTTTGATACCAGTTTATTCAGAGTAGTATCTTATTTCAAAACTATCTTGTGTATTCATATTCCAACTGACTTCATATCTTTTAATACATTATTCATCTTCCTTTAACTTTGTCACCTGAATTTAAAGGAATGTTAAATAATTCATTTTTATATATCATTTTCTGAAAACAATAGAGATACATAAAAAAATATATAATTGGTTTGGTTTCTTTGTTTAATGTCATATCAACTTTCATAGGTTATTTAATGCCAAAGCCATCCTTGTAGAAGAACAGTATTTAACCTAAAGCTGGGAGTTGGGTGGGTAAGGGGGTTCATACTTACCAAATAGGATTAGTCTGAAAGTGAACATAATATCACAACTGGAGTTCAAACTCACTCACTACAGCCATATAGTCCAGCACATTAGCCACTACACTATGGAAACGCTTCCCTATATAATAGGAGAGAGAGAGACATATGGGAGTAAAAATTTAACACAAATGTAGAGTATTTTGAAGCAGTAACTTTATTTTATTGAAAGTGTCCAGAACAAAAATCTCCAATATATTATTAAACAGGTTGCAATACTATCTTGAATCTTTAATATTAAATGAAGCATTCTTAACTATTGTTAATTTTCAATAACTATTTCTTTCACCTTAATTTCAATTGCATTTCCTCATAACTATTCAGACCATCAATGTACATATTCTACAAATATTAATACTATGTTGATTCATTATTATTTCACTCCTAGTGAGTTTTTCGCACCAGTTTTACCAGGTGGTTTTTCACAGAAGTATGAGTGACAACAAGTTTCCTCAGGTCTTCAGAACTCTTCTAAGTATTCTAGCTGATTTTAACAGAACTGCTGTAGTTTGGATGGTCTCAATTCTTTTTCTGATCTCCAGTTCCCCAGGTCTTTTTTCCAGACCTTTAGGGACCATTCTAAGGGCACCAACAATAATTGATATCACTGTCGCCTTCAGACACAACAGATTTTCCAGCACCCTGGCAGGATTCAGCTATTTGTCTACCTTTTGGTTTATTCTATTTTCACTCTATGGTCTGCTGAAATGGCAAAATATACTAGATAACAAGTTCTTTTTTTTTTGTTAATTAATACTCGATCTGGTCTCCTGAACAAGATTGAATGATCAGTTTGTATCTCAAAAACCTAGAGAATTTCATGTGTCTCATTTTCTAGAACAGATTTTTACTTGTGCATATACTATTAGTCAGTATGGCTAAATTTTAATGTCTTCCACCATTTCCAGCGGGTCATCTTTCTATTCATGCCTACTCTTGTATTCCTTTTGTGCCAGTTTGCTGTATTCACTTGTTATGGGATTAATTATCATCAGATTAAACACTGTCTACCATCATTCATTTTTTATTAGCATTCCTTTCATTCTAATTTCAGTTGCTTTTCATTACAACTACTCAGACCATCATTCCATAGATATTAATAGGCTAGACTTCAACTAACATCACTTTCGGAAACCTGTCAATGCATGACAGCTACTTGTCTATTTGAGCAACCAGTCCAATGGCTATTAGGTCGGGGGGGGTTGTTTTTTTTAAATTTCAGATAATGTAAACAAAAAAATCTGCACATGAATAACCAGTACTAAGTTAACAAGGGTGGGACAATAATTATGTAACCTGACACATTTTAAATTTTGATTTGATATTTTTGCTGTACAATATTTGATCTATGTGATTTATATTAACACTATCTTGAATTACTATTATTATTAGATGAATCATTGTCAGCCATTATTAATTTTAACTTGTATTTATTTCATCTTAATTTCAGTTGCTTTTCATCACAACTGTTCACATTGTCATTCTACAGTTGCTAGTAAACAGCATGGATTGGAAATAAAGAACAAGTACTAGGTCTACATACAGCTTGTTCTTTAAAATACATTAAAAAAAAAAAGAAAAAGATCAAACATCTATACTGATGCAGGAAAGCAACCATAAAAACCATGGCAACACATTATGAGATTCAAAAAGAAAAAATAAATAAATAAAAGAACAGTAAAAGACCAACTGAAGAGCAGAAGTCCAGCTATGCCTCACAAGATATATGGTAAATTTTGCATTGTGATAATACTTCAGAATTTCAGGCAAGATTTGGAATTATTTTTATTTGATTGTTTTGAATTGCTTTATAACACATAAATTACAATCACATACTTACACACTTCATTAAGATAAGTTATTAATAAAATTATTCATCAAGGAAAAAAAAATCTCTAAAATGTACTCCCAGCCTAGCAACAGATTTTTATACCTGTTCTCATTTATTCCAGGATAAATGTCTATTTTTCTTTGTTTGTTTTTTTTCTCTGTAGTAACAAGTAAAATAATTTTAATATTTTCCTAAGTTCTTGCTGAGCATTTGAGGCTCTTGACATTTCCAGGATTTTCATTCTTCTTAGCCAATTAATCAGTAATAAAAAGTTTTATAAAAAAGTCAATAAGAATTGACAAGAAATGTTTTTTCAGCAACAGTGACAATACTCAATCAGTGACTTCAGTTTTAATTAACAGATCAGCAAGAGGTCAGAGATTATGAAAAGTTGAGGATTTGCAATTATTTATCACCAAAACCACTGGTGTCTTTGTTTATATTTTATTTGTTTGCATTTTGCTCCCCATTTCTTTTTTTAACTTACCAGAAATATTATAATTTCTGAAAAGCTATAAAAAGTCACGACACCTGAAGATTTTCATCTTTGCCTAAACACCTGCATGAAAGATTATTTTACACAAAGATTAAGGTATCACTTTACCATTGATTTCTTCATAAAAAATTCCTATTTGCATTGTAATATCAGTTTTTGTTATTAAAGTTATAGAAAATTAATCTTTATATCAGATTGTTATCCAGGAAATGTCAAACAAATTCAAATCTAATTTCTGAGTCAAACAAAATGGTCAAAAAATGCTTTGTTCCTGCAATGAGTTTATAACAGAAGATCAGCAAGCTGGATAGATATCAATATCTTTCTGCTCAAATCTATGGAATTTGACAGTCTGAAAAGTTTGTTTATTCATTCAAAAAACTTGTAGTATGCAATCTACAAGTTACCAAGAAACTTATTGATCATAGTATTCCACTAACCTACTAGTTAAATCTCAAGCTAATCATCTTATGAGTAATAGTCATGTATTTACCTGACCCCTCTGCCACAAGTCAATTTTTAAGTGAATTACTGTTGGGATGAATTTAGAGTTTTTCTTTCCCCTTAAACTGGTTATCTTACCAAGGTAAGAGAATCCAGTCTGTCCTACTATTTACACACAGCTGGAGGAAGAATAGATGGAATAATGCCTTTCCCGAAGGCATTAACACAAAATGAAATGTAAACAGCTTCATCCAGAATTTGAACTTGTCTTATTTCATAAAATGATAGCCATTATGCCATGTGCTTCCATAAACTCCAAGTTTTATGATTTGTCAGCAATCACCTATGACCCTAATACTCTTGAAACCTTCAAGAGAGTAGCAATCCTTACTACAGACCAGATATTGCTGACTTGTGTGAAGTGAAATGCAAACAGCCTCGTCCAGGGTTTGAACTCAATTCATCATGTTCTGGATATATCATAAGCAACAAACCACTATTTTTAAATAAATTAACTGCCTTAAAACTACATAATAACTATTTAACACTATGGACAAATAACATGTGGTTCCCAAGTGGACCTCTCATTTAAAAAGTTTTAACTAAATCTGGACAACTCATGATGAATTACCAAAAGTATTAACAAGTCACTAGAGGTTATGCATTAGTTAAAAGTGTTTTATAAGATCCAAACAGGCAATAAAAATTGTGACTTATTGTAATTGTGTGTGAAAGCTCTTAAAATAGAGTTTAATTCAAGTATTTTATTCAGAGCTCCCATTTGCAAATTAAGTCATACATCTTAGCATCTGAAGACCTTCATAAATAAAAAAGGGAAAAGTTTTCCCCTTTTTCCTTAAACTAGATTACAACATCTAAAAGATAAAGTTTGCAAATATGTAAGAGCACTGAATTTCTATCAGTCAGCAATAAAAGACTAGGAACATAAAAATGGTAGCCCATTTATCATTTGTCAGTATTTGTTATTCAGTATTTTTGTTAATTTTTATTCTATTATTCATTCAAAAGGGAATAAAGAAAAGGAAATTACCCATAACCTAGCACTAGAATGATAAATATTGCATTAGGGGTTTTTTCTTTTTTTTTTTCACATGTAGTTGCCTATGACTGTTGGTCATTTCCTTCAATTATTAGTACTAAGAGTGTAAAAAATGCCAAGTTTCTAAAGTTGGGGAAAATAAATGCTTTTCAAATAACAAGAATAAAGAAAATAGGTATAATGAGAATGGCAAGAAGTGAAAGAAGAGGAGGAAAAAGTGAGCAGAAAGAAATAGGAAGAGAAAGAAAAAAGAAGTAAAAGGAGAAAAAAATATAAATAAAGGAAGAAATAGAAAAACTATGAAAAATTAGTGATCCATAAAAAAGTAGCTATAAAACAATGAAAAGAAAAGAAAAAGAAAGGTTGCTTCTATTACTCCTACAATTGCCACTACTACAAATAATTAAAGAAATAATTTCAAAAAATATGGATAAAAATATAAGAATAATAATCATAAAATTAATGATGATATGAAAAAATAAATAATATTAAGGATATATAATTACTGCTGCTGATCATGATGATAAATTGATATTATTTCTAGTCGCAGTTTGTAAGGAAACAATACAAAAAATCCTAATAGAAGAATAGTAGAATGTTGTTCATGAATATTCATAATGTCTTTTTTTATTTTTTAAAAAGCATGAAGTGGAGAGAGAGGGTGGGTCAAGAAAGTTTTTTTTCTTTGTTTTTCTTTCTTTGTTGTAACATTTCTTGCTTTTCTTGTGTTGATTATTCAAGCCTGAAGACAGGATAAGCAATAAATGTGTTTCAGTTTTTCAACAATCATAATAGACAGGCTGCATGTTCTCATAAACATCCGATGAATTTTTATAATCAATTTAAGCGTTCTTGTGTTCCATTTGGGAAAAGATTGTAATCTATAAAGAATTTTTTTCTTGACTATTTAAAACATTAGCAGAAAATTTTTGTTCCTTATATTTTATTTAGTCAAAAAGATATCAAAACTCTGTCTCTCCCTCTCTCAAACTGTTTCTGTCTTTCTCATTTTAGATATAATTATTTGCATATGAGTATACATACATGTATATAGACATTTATGCAAACACATACCAGAAGTATACATAAAGACACATATAATGTTCATTCACTATAAAGGTGAATATATGCCTTTGGTTACATATAGAGAAAATTTGTCTATTGGCATATATATACTTATGAGTACTCAAGCATGCAAATTTCTTTCCACAACCACAATCATATATACTGACTTCTTGGATCAGGAATGAATATCTCAGAACTTAGACACATATTGACTAAAAAGAGAAAAATCCCTGAATAAAGACAATTCCTTTTGAAAGTGTTATAAAAATTTATCTGTCTCGTATATATAATTATTTTCTGCAAAGAAGAACATAAAATCATAAAATTTGAGCATATACATGTAAATTATGCATGAATTTGCATTTATAGAACAATCAATCTTTCTCACTCTCTCTCTCTCTCTCTATATATATATATATATACACACACACACACACACACAAATATATCCTATATACATATGCTTGAAGTTGCATACACTTGAGTGTTACATACAGAAACAGGTTTGAATAATGATATGTATATGTGCAAATATAAATACACATGCACAGATCCAGTTCTATAAATGTAAGAACATGTTTACAATTAGTTTATGACTGAAGATGAACAAATATAAAAAGTATGTGTGTATTTATTAATTAATGCATACACACACACACATATATATATATATATATACAATATATATTTATTCATTAATTAATGTATATATTAGTTATGAATGGCCTCTACTGCATATGCTTGTATAATACACCCAGCCACACACATATGGGATAAACAGAATATTAAGGAACAAATTATAAATTTATGGAGTACAAATATATATGTATAAAATAAATATAA
This sequence comes from Sepioteuthis lessoniana, assembly GCA_963585895.1. Lineage (NCBI taxonomy): Eukaryota > Metazoa > Mollusca > Cephalopoda > Myopsida > Loliginidae > Sepioteuthis > Sepioteuthis lessoniana. The sequence continues at coordinate 83,220 of CAUZXS010004637.1, forward strand.
CATACAAAGTGATGAAAATAAAATAGAAAAGATTCCTGTAAATATTCATAAAAAAATGAAGAAAATTAAACACAAGCTTTGTTTGGAGTTAGATACATTCAAGTGAAATTTTAAAATCTTGGCTGAGCGGTCAGTTTATGGGCCACACTTTATGATTAAATGGAACCATTGTTCCATGCTTGATGGACTTTTTTGGCATGTATATATATATATTTCTTTTTTGCAAAAGAACAAGAAAAAGAGCTGTAAATATATTCTTTTCAAAGTAAGACTAAAAAAAATTCCGCTGACTTTGTAAGCTGAATGGATGAACATAAAGAACTTAACATTACTGAATGCAGCCATTAAATACGTCAATTTCAATCAACAAGCTAATAATGAAAAAATAGATTTAAAAAATGCAAAAAAAGATTAAGCGACCACTCATGTTTTTTAAAGTCAGAATATCTTAAGCAGCCACTTGGTGTAAGCTTTGTGGTTAGACCACTCAAGAGAAATGCACATCATCTGTGGTTCAATACTTCTATCTTAATTGTTAAGGTAAATAAATTACTCAGTCAAGTTACCAAACAGAGTTTTCAATTAAATCTTTATTTATATATAAGGGGGAGTCAAAATGTTTTTCAATATTTTGGTAACAGGAGACACAATTCATTAGCTTTGGATGCTTTTGGCAAAGTTGTAGAGGTGACAACCACACTTGACAATGAGATACTGAGTTTGCCTGATACTCTCCAAGCGCTACTCACCAGATTTGCCATAATGGCTTGGAGTACAGCCCCAGAATCGATGGTTTTATGCATACCTGATCTTGTTTGACCATTGAGGTTCTTCCAATCCAAGCAAACTTTCTTGAACTATCGAGTTACTGTACTGTGATCAACTGTGGCTTCACCTTTCACACAACCAATGTTTTTGGTTGCTTTGGCAGCCTTATTGGCCAAGTTTAAACTCATAAAACATAAGTTCCCAAATTAGACTACATCGTATGATCATATATGCATCTTTTAAATCACACATGGAGTGAAGCAATGCACAACATGTCAGTGCACCAACTACCATGATATTACCCACTACAGCAAGTGCCTTCCATGACTTGAACTGTTTTGGTCATGTGATATACACACCACAAACTAGCATGTATAAAAAAATATTGCCCAACTTTTGACTCCCTCTAGTATTTATCAATTGATAACACAGAACTTGGAACATTAAATATTTGTTTGTCTATCTCAAGGTTGAATACATAAGTTTCAGTCACCAAAATTTATCTTAGAAATCATATAATTATGTGAAGAAAAATTTAATACATAATATTCAGTTATTTACTAAGCATATCTTAGTTTGACACAAGGCCAAAAGTATGAAGCACCTAGTAAGAATCAAACTTACTGACAAGAGTCAGTAAGCATAGCTTGATAAAAATTACACCGTGTCCATTCACTGTTCATAGAAGCCAACAAAAGAATGAAAACAAAAAACATGTGAGTGAAATGATGATTTAACTGGTAGTTTATTACTGAAATCTGAATAACAAGTCTCTTCAGTTCTCCAGGACTCTTCTATGTATTCTAGTCAATCTTAACAGTGCTGTGGTCTGGATGGTCTTGATTCTTCCACTGATCTCCAGTATCCCCAGTCACTTTTCCAAGCCTTTGGGGACCATTCCAAGGGTACCAACTACAATTGGTATCATTGTCATCTTCATGTTCTATAGCTTTTCCAACTCTCTGGTACAATCCAAATATATATATAAATCAGTAATTAAGTAAAGTTGGCGACCGTAGTTGAGGGTGATCCGAAGTCTCCCTTTACGATAGCTACTACACCAAGGTGTAGGGAAGGGCGCTACTCCTTTCCCAGGATTCCTCCACTTTACCCTTAATCTGTACCTTATAATGCTGACTGTTAAGCAAGGAGGCATCAAGTACCATTTTTAAAGTCTTTGGTATGACTTGACCTGAGATTGAACCCAGGCCTCCCGGGCCATTGGCAAACACTCTAACCATTATGCCAATGTCCGGTCATATATATATATATGCTTTATTCTAACTTCACTAGAATAGCAAAATCCACTAGATGACAAGTTCTTTTCTTCTTGTTAATTAATACTAAGTCTGGTCTTCTTGCTGAGATTGGGTGATCCACTTGTATCTCAAAGTCTCAATAGATTATTTGATATTCATGTTTGTTGATATTTATACATATCAGTAAAGGGAAAAGAGTAGCACCCTCCGCTACATCTTAGTGTAGTAGCTATTGAAAAAGGAGCTTTTGGGTAACCCTCAACTTATTTTACTTATACATATCAGACATCTGCAATAGAATTATCTATTGCTGTATGTACACAAAGGTATATCAAAAAGGTTTCCAGCAAATTGTTCTAATTTTAATGTTTTAAGTTTACTTGAATTGAAACAAATCAGAAAGCAAGAAATATTTTCTTCAAACATGCATAGCTGAATATTCTGAATAAAGAAAAAAAAAATTTTCTTGTTATCCTATTTATTTGATTCCATACACGGAAGAAAGATGGAGCAAATATTACAAGCATGTGGTCTCCTCAAGGAAATTGTTACTGCAATAAAACACAAAAGCAATGGTTCACTCACCCAATGGTGACACTGATTTCTTTGTCATTCTTACTTGTCTTGCAAGGAGATACATTAGCGCCATATATGTTTATGATCTGCCTAGATTATATACTATGAACTTCAGTAGATCTAATGAAAATAAAATGGTTTTACATAAGGAAAAACTAGAAACAGTTGATATCCCATAGAAACTATGACAGATGCAGACTATGCAGATGATCTAGTGTTTCTCCCAAATACACCAGACCAAACCAAACCCCTGCTCCAAAACCTGGAGTATGCAGCAAGAATCATTGGCCTCTATGTGAACACAGATAAAAAAGAATTCATGTGTTTTAAACAAATAGACAACTCCATTTGAAATTCGTAGACCAGTTCACATACCTCACCAACAATATCTCATCTAATAAAAGTGATGTCAGCATACAAATAGGAAAGGTATAGATTGCAATTTACAAGTTTTCATTCATACATAAACCTGATATCTCTTGTGAAATAAAATGGGATTTCTTCCAAGCTGTAGCTATGTTGGTACTATTGTGTTGATGCACCACCTGAACTCTAATGAAATACATGAAGAAAATGCTTGATGGGAACTACAAGAATGCTGTGTGCTGTTTTGAAGTAGCACTTCACAAAACAGCAACTATACGGCTACTTACTTCCCATCTTACAAACAATCTAAAACAAGCAATACATGCAGGGCATTGCAAGAGAAGTGAGGAAAACTCATAGATGATGTTCTCTTATAGACTCCTCCACATGAAAATATTTGCGTTGGCTGACTAGCAAAGACTTACATCAACTCTATACAGACACTAGATCCAGTCTAGAGGACCAATGAAAAGTGATGGATAAATAGGGATGGATGGTGAGATAGAGCCAAAGAAATCTGTGCTTTCAGCAGGACAATGCATCCAGGCAAACTCTGCAAGTTGTGTGAACAGAGCTTTTTAGAAAAACTTCACTGTGCTCACATGAAAACTCAATCCTTTTGAATATCTATGGGATGAATTTGTCCAAGTTTTCGCTGTAAAATCTCCATTACATAACTTGAAGCAGTTAAGGAACTAATTATTAACATCATGATACTAGATCTGAGATGAAACCTTTTCAGATCTTTGAGAGTCTGTGCTTGATCAAGTAAAAGCTGTTTCAGGCACTTGAAGGATCAATACCTTATTAGGGAGGTGTTTTGGTTCATCAGAGTATATGTGTGAGTTTTTTGTTTTTTGCCTTGTATATAGATATATAGATAAATTATTTATTTATTTAATATTCTAGATTACTAACAAATATATAAAAGAATTAAATCTCTCTTTCTTTCACTTGTATGTATATTATATTTTTTTTTAAATGAATAGGTCCAGAAAGAGAGTCATTCTTTTTTTAATTATATAGATATAAAAAAAATATAAATCTCATTGTGGACCTATTCATTTTAAAATATTAAACTTTTTTCCTTTTTGCCCCCCCCCCAATGTATATATATATATATATATATATATATTCCTAAGTATTCTAATGAACATGTTTACATAGACCTGTGAATATATTTTAGGAATTATGCTAAAAACCTGAATTTAAAAATATAACAGATATTCAGGATCTGTTTGGTTGGTTTGATAGTTGAATATTTTCAAACAATTTCTCTTGCAAATGTTTAAACTCAACTCATATCCATGATCTTGAATGCTATTTTTAAGAGTGCTTCAGATTCGTGGTTTTGTGCCATATTATTCTAAACATAAGAAATATCAAAGTTTATCTCAGAGGTGAGAGTTGTACTAGTGCCAGAATTTCAAATGCTGATTGTCTTGGCAAGCAAGCCTCCTTCACTTGGAAGACTGATGTTGCACAATCTTCTTACTCCTATTTCTCTCCTTCTAGTCTTGTAATCAATGTCTTCTATTGAGTAAAGGTACACATATTTATGATTAGATTTAAAAGTATTCTATTAAAAAAATCAAATAGTATAAAAATATTCCAAGTTAACAACATGCACCAGTGCACATCTTTACTCATAACCAGGTTTTATTTGACAGATACTATTCAGGATATTGTCTGAGTAGGTCACATGAATATGTCTCTGATTCTCAATGGTACATGCTTTGTTTCCAGTAGTTTCTAAGTCAATAAAGTCCTAGACATGGCAACAAAAATTTTGGAGAAAAAAATCATTGAAAAAAACTAAACTTACAAATATATCAATAGTCCAACCATCCAGTTGATTTGAAATTAAGTGAAGGACAACAAATACTATCTTTGCAAGAGCTTCATGTTCATTGAGAATCCTTTATACTATTTGCCAAACAGCCTATTTTAGGTTTGAGACTGTAATAAGCTACTAGGTCATGAGAGTCATTTTCCTTCTTGTCTTTTGTAATTTATTTATATATTTGAATATCTATTAGATGAATGTCAAAGTAAGGTAAGGTTCAGTTTAATTAATAATAGTTATTAGTTGAAATTCAGATAATACAGACAAAAAATGCTTGTTCATTATGAATAACCAGCATAAGTAAAATCAATAAGTACATAGCCTAGCACATAATTTTCACTGTATAACATTTGACCTAATTGATTAATTATATTATTTTTAATATTTTATTAGATATAGCATTGTCAAACTTAGGATTTTTTTGCTCATTGCTGCATCCTTTATACTTTGGTATGCATCTATGTTTATGACAACAGCTCAACAATTTAAACTATGTGATTTAATATTTGCAGAAGATCAAATATAATAATAGAAACATATTCCTTAATTTTCTTTGATTGCTTTAGAATGCAGCATGTAATATTGTTTTTATTTAATGTTCAGTTTCAGTTTCTTATTCCTAATGGCATATCAACCTTCATAGGTTATCTAATACCAAGGCCATCCCTGTAGAAGAACAGTACTGTTTAATCCATAGCTTGGGGTAGGGAGATAAAGAGATTCATACCTTTCCCAAAGATATTAGTCTGAAAGTAAACATAATAATTTGACAGCAGTTATATATACAAGTAGAATTAGCAATATTGTTTAAAATATTTTAGTACATGAGACATTATTAACCATTAATAGATTTTTCTTATTTCTTTCATCTTAATTTCAGTTGCGTTTTATCACAACTATTACCAGTTCAGTTGGCTGGATATGACACTGGACAATCTGATGGGGATTATCAAGTACTGGAGCTCTGGGAAATGCAGAGTATCCCTTCACCGCCATTGCACCCAGATCCACTCTGGCCTGGAGTGGTAGTACCTATATAGGGTCCTATGTATGGATCAAACAGAACTGTTTGACATTTAAACTGAGTGCAAACAAACAACTTGTTGAATTGATCGAAATCAAACTCTTTGAATATTTAATTGTATATAAACAAATGACTGTCAAATTGAATTGTTAGTGATACATAGCAATACTTAGAACCATTTAAATGTGTGCAAACAAGTGAGTAATGTTGAATAGAATTATTAGAGTTAGAGAGAAATACTTGAAACTCTTTAACTGTGTGCCTAAATTGAATTATTGGAATTACATAGCAGTACTTGGAACATTTAACTGTGTGCAAACAAATGATGAATAGTAAATAGAATTATTTGTGTTAGATAGAAATACATGAAACTATTTAACTGTGAGTAAAAAAACTAGCTCAGGCTCATTGAAAAATGTTATCAACAAAATGTGTTTACAAATTATATATAGTTAATATATATATGTATAAATAGAATCTGGCATTAAATAACCAACAATGTTTGATATGCCATAAGACCAAACCAATCAAACTATAATTCTGTGGCCATCAGTATACAATGCAGATAATAAATAAATAAGCTCGAGGCAAAACATGAACTCTCATTTTTTTTACTTTTGAAACTTATCTAAAACATGACAACTGCTCTATCAATTGTCAGCCAACCATCGGCACTAATAGCTGAAATGGTAGGATAGCAGTCATATTCAGACAGGGTTCCCAAGGTCAAGAGGATGCAAGTTGGAGCCATGCCTAAAGATTGTTCTTTACTTCTAATCTTTTCTGTTTATAGAATGTCTAAAGAATGAGGGATGAAAGGCCACAAAAACCAAGATGGAAGAAAAGTAAGTTGGCGACCATAGTCGAGGATGACCAGAAGACTCTCTTTTCAATAGCTACTACACCAAGGTGTAGGGGAGGGCGCTACTGCTTTGCCTGGATTGCTCCTCTTTACCCTCAATACGTACCTTAAATTGCCAAGTGTTAAGCAAGTAGGTATCAACTACCATTTTTAAAGTCTTTGGGATGACGCGACCTGGGATTGAACCCAGGTATCCCAGATTATTGGCAAACACTCTACCCACTGGAACAATCTAGATCAAAATTATTAACAACCATATGTCTAATATTCACCACTGAACTCAGTGTACTGACAAGGAAAGAGATTATGATGAAAAATAGACATTCATTACATAAAATAAATGTGTTCTTCATAAGACTGCAGATTTATTGATTTACCAACATGAAATATAGATAGCAATATAAAAAAAAGATGCATTCATTTTACATACAAAATAGATATAGATAGTTTTAAACACTTAAAAATTGACCTTATATCACATCCTGCCAGTGGCAAAGTGGTTGGGTAAATATGATGGTTGGTTGAAAAGTTTATATGATGATGCCATATCTACTGTTGATGACTTTTTTAACATTGGAATCCAAGTACTGTATGGACTGCAAGGGAGACTATGTTGAATAAGCCTCACTTGGTCACATTCCATGCGAGTATTTTAGTCAGCCTATGAACTTTTCAGCTGATCCTCATACATGCAAAATAGATATTATCCTTGTTACAATTTTAAATGAATTAATTTCATTCTGTATAAAATTAGTCCTATTACTAGAGTGTATGTGCATACATATATAACTTAGAAAGGATTTAAAAGCAAGATTACTGGTTAAAAGAAGATTGTAAGCAATCAATACTAACAATGAATCAGAGTGTATACATGTATTTACATGGGTGCTTATGTATGTATATGCAAATATGGAAATACGTATATGTATGCATATTGCAATATCCTCATTGTGGTGCTTGAGTAACTTTCCAAATTTTTTCACCTTTCATGTTATCATTTATGGTTATTCCAAAGCAAGTGTTGTTCAGAGAAAATGCAGATCTTGGAATTAAAATGAAAAATAGGTAAAAATGATATTATTAATAATAAACTGTACACTTTTAGAAAACAGCTGAAAAATAGCTCAGAAGGTAATTCTCACTTTATTGTTGGCAGATTTTTATCAAATCAATTGGCAGAAGAAAGAAAGAAAACAAAAGTCCATAAGAAAAGTTTAATTGTCAGTATAGAAAACAATTCAATTATAATAATAACTAAAATAAAAACTAGAATACAAAAAAACATTAAAGGGAAAGAAATGGAATACTGACAGGGGAAATAGAAGAAATAAAAATAAGAGATGAAAGAAGAAAAATAAGATTTAAAATAAAAAGAAGAATAAGTACAGCAATTGTTGCTGTAAAAAAATGAAAAAGAAAAGATCAAATAAAAGAAGAAAAAATAAAAATTGCATCAACAAGAAGCAAAATTTGAATTACATAAACCCAGTGAGTTTCAGAAAAGGTGTGTTTATTTTCTTTGTTTATAAAGGCAAAACACAAGATTTAAAATCAAGTAATTTAGCTTATGAAGCATAAGATAATCTTTTTTTTTAATTAAACCCCTGAAACATTCCCATATTACTAATTCAATGATAAATGATATACTACTTTATATGTGTGTATATATATATATATATATATATATATATATATATATATACATACACATTTGTTAATAATATACACTCATGTATCGACCCAACCCCTCTGACACAGGCAGGATGCGACACAAGGTCAATTTTTAAGTAGAGTTCTGAATCCAGAGTTTTCCTTCTCCTAACCTGATTGCCTGATATAATCCCATTGCTATTTATTATTCTAGCATTTTCCGTGAACATTTCACAAAAATTATTATATATCTCTATTTGAAATTCACTTACATATTTCTTCTTGGAATTCATTTAATTAATTATTATGGAGCAGGTTTTTTTTTTTTGTAACTAATGAATAATTTTCATTTATGAAGTAAAAGTTACTCCTTGAAGTTATGAAAGAATTTCAAAGATATATATACATATATATACACACACAGAGAGTTATATTTTGATTGTTAGGTATTTTGCTGTTAGTTTTATTTTTTTATCAAAAGGAATATAATCTCTAAAAAATTTTTATGGTCTAATGATTGTAGTGTTTAAATTACAAGAGATTTTCAGTAACAACTTTTAATTCTATGTATTGACAAACATTTTTAAAAGATTTTATGTTTTATATCAGTCCCATTTTGATTTGGGAGCATAGAGCAGTTTTTTTTAGAAAATAATTGTTAAATTTATCAAAAAGATTCCTATGTATATATAAACCAGTTCCCAATATTTAGCCTATTTGAAAATATACAGTAATAACCACATTTTGAGCAGTAATTCTTTTCAGATTATACAATTCTGTAAGCAGACTGATAAACAAGTACTAATTATAATAATTACTCTATAAGTAAAAAGGGATTATTAGAATATCAAACACTGTTCAGAGAAAAATTTCTAAATCAATAGTAAGTAAAGTTGGCAACCGTAGACGAGGGTGACCTGAAGGCTCCCTTTTCGATAGCTACAACACCAAGGTGTAGTGGAGGACACTACTCCTTTCCCTGGATTGCTCCACTTTATCCTTGATCCTTACCTTATAATACTGAGTGTTAAGCAAGGTAGCATCAAGTAACATTTTTTGAGTCTTTGGTATGACTCGACCTGGGATTGAACTCAGGTCTCCCAGGCGATTGGCAAACACTCTAACCATTATGCCAATGGATTGGTTTCTTTGTTTAATAGCATATTAACCTTTGTGTGTTACTTAATGCCAAAGCCAACCTTGTAGAAGAACAGCAGTAATACTATTTAATCCATGTTTGGGGGAAATAAGTGACTTCATACTTTTCCCAAGGATTTGAGTCCAAAAGTAAATGTAATAGCATGATTGGAATTTGAACACACTTACTTTGAAGCTGCAGTCCAACACTTTAGCCATTATGCCATGAGGACTCTTTCTTATAATAAAGGAATAAACATTTACTATACACCATAATACCATCTATCTATAATAGAAATCTCATCACTCATTAGAAAAGATCAGTCTGGTCAAGCAACCAGAATATGATAAGATACTGAATATAAGTTAGCTTCAATTATATAAAAAAATCCTATACATCTTTTTTTAATTGTTTTCTATAACAGTAAAAACATCTATTCGTGTTTGTAAAATGACTTTTAAAAAGTCATATTAATAGAATGATTTCAGGTAAGAGAAAGAAAATGACAGCCAATTTATTAAACAATAGAAAATGTTTTAATGAATTTAACAGATTTACTAATTGCTTAAAGTACTCCTACCAGTGTTAACTCCTGATAATGTGTGATAATTGGGTGGCAGAAATAAGATTATAACTGGCCTCTTCCTTAAAGGAAAAACTATTATTGATCCTTATTGATCTTAACTCTTAATCACAGTACTTTAACAAAACACAAAACTTTGTGCTAAAAAAAAAAAAAAAAAAAAAAAAAGAATTAAGCAATATGAAACACACCTTTCTGACCAAACATTTTCAATTCTTTTGTTAGCTAGTATTCCTCCAACTTAAAAGCAAGAACAATGAAAGGAATAATTTTATCAAAAACAACAATTCATGTTCCATGAGTATTTTAATGAATACAAGACTGACTACTTAGAGAAACCTTCAGATTTAGTAAAACCTTTTTGAGTATATTACTACCAATAAAATTTCTGTCAAATTAAACATGATAAAGTTAGCAAAGATTTTTATAGAAATCTTTCGAGTGTTGTTATTTCAAATATAGTACACATTTCTAAATATCTTCAGGCCAAATAGAAATTTGTTGTATCTACCTACCCAACTCTCTTGCTATGGGAAGGATACAACACAAGATAATTTTTTAAGGGAAGTACAAATGGTTTGAATTCAGAGTTTTTCTTCTAAACTAGTTGCTGTATCAGGACTAAAGATATAAGTCTGCCTTACTGTTTACCCATAGCCAAGAGAAGAAGAGACAGATTCAAGCTTTTTCCAAGGGCAATCGCACAAAATGAAACAGATAGCCTCGTCCAGGATTTGAACTTGAAACACTGAGTTGATTTCCAATGACAATAATCCTTATACTATAAAAATGCAGCAAGGATTCAGCTTGGGAAGGGGTATTAGTGTGAAGCACTAGATCATCTGTAGAGCCTGTTTCCATCATTGCTTCTCCAGGATAATGGCTCAGGAGATCGAGGTTCAATGCTAGGTTGAGTCATACTAAGGACTCAAAAAAATTATACTTAATGCCTCCTTACTTAACACTCAGTATTATAAGGTACAGATCAAGGGTAAAGTGGAACAATCCAGAGAAAGGAGTAGAACCCTCCCTCACACCTTAGTGTAGTAGCTATCAAAAAAGGAGCCCTTGTGTTGTCCTTGACAACAGTCGCCAATTTATTTAATATTCTTTTGTATTAATACAGTATACATGTTTTAGATGACTAACAAATGAAAAAATAACTAACATAGAAAGCAGAGAAAGTTTATCTTATTCAGACATTTTTCTTCATGTTTCAATATTTGGATTATATGCTAAAAGAAAAAAAATTACCACTTTGTCATCACTGTTATGATCAAAAGTAGATAAAGGGCATTAAATGAATAATAATAAAAAATAAAGAAACATTCTACTGAAAACTGAAAAAACAGCTGTAATTTGATACCTGTTTTATATTGACGCTCACTGCCAGCCAAGTCAACAAGATTTAGTTTCCCTGCACGAATGTGTTCATCACTTGAACCATCTGTTGTGATCATCTCAAGTTGAATAGTGAAAATAGAGTGACTCCGAGAAGAATCTTTGTTCATGAGAGTGGCTCCTGTTGTTCGATTGTTCCATCCCTTTTCCATGATCTTTGCACACTCAGAAACACTTTGAACAGTGTGATAAGACAAGCCTAAACAAAGATAAAAAAAAACTTCAAATTAATTGAAATAACAATACTTCAAACACAACTTAAAGTAAATTTCTTACTTTTTCACTGATAAAAAAAAAATTTAAAGGGATTCTAAATGTAACTGAATAACTCAGATCAAATGAATACAAATCTCGGTAAGTGTTACATGCATGTTGGCTCTGACTTTAAATTTTCATTTTGCTGTACTAAAATGACCATCCAGAATCATTAACATGTACAGTATCACCTATAAATAAGAATATCTCTAAATCAAAGATACTAGGATTTTATCATTCCTTGAGTAACATTACATAATAAAAACAGATATTATAAAGTATTATTTATTGCCAAATTGTAAAGCATTGAAACTTAGAATATGAATATGTTGCAGTTCAAAAGGAAGTACTTTTCTTTATATCTATGCAATTTTATTATTAATTACAGAGTTGTTAAAATTTTATTTTTGGATACAAAAGTTTAATACTGTAGACTTTGTAGTAATGAATAAACTTTAGTGATATATATATTGATTGTATGATGTTCCACTAGAAATTATACATTCTAGTATCGTTTGTTTAGAAGAAAATGAATCTTTAATGAAAAATATTATGGATGTACTTATTTACAGGTGGTACTGTGTGTGTGTGTGTGTGTGTATATGTATATATATGTATTAGATATTATTTTGCTATATTTATATGTGTCCTCAAAAGAGCAAAGTGAAAATGCTTTATATTGAACAAAAGTAAAGTTGGCGACCATAGCTGAGGGTGACACGAAAGCTCCCTTTTCGATAGCTACTACACCACGATGTAGGGGAGGACACTACCCCTTTCTCTGGATTGCTCCACTTTACCCTTGATCCTTACTTTATAATACTGAGTGTTAAGCGAGGCAGAATCAAGTACCATTTTGTGAGACTTTTATATGACTCGACCTGGAATTGAACCCAAGTCTCCCAGGCCATTGGCAAACACTCTAACCATTATGCCAATGTCCAGTTATATTGAACAAAAATGAAACACTAAATTCTACAATAGCTGATTTTTTTTCTGAGGCATTACCAAAATAGTTACTCATAAAACTTTGAAACAAATCTAATCATTATAGTAAACAATAGTGCTGAGATTTCTTATCATTTTGATATGGAACTATGACCAAGTTCAAAGTGTAATTTTTTGTTCTCAGAATATATTAAACGACAGAATCTTCATGCAATAAAATATGATCATCATTATTTGAAAGAGTGGATAAACATTTTCAAGTAGCAACTATCATCTGTTTAACCTTCTGAGATAAGTAATTGTAACTATTTGCACATTTCAGACTATTGTGGTTATAATATTCACAATGTTTTGGTACAGATAGCAGAATAAGAATAATCTCCCCACATGAACTGAGTAAAGAATTTGGTTTCAAAATTCCCTGAAGGTTACCAATAACGACAAAAACTACCTAAAGAAGGTTAGAAGTTATAGCTGTGAAAATATTGTGAATATAACAACCAAGTCTAAAACGTGTAAATAGTATAAAAAATGACCATCATTTTTAACAAGAAAAACTTAACCACAATATAAATATCCTCAAACCTAAAATTAAATGCTTCTAAAGCTTTTTAATATCTAATTTTACCAGTTATTGAACTTGAGAATAGGTTTTTTTCTCCATCTATAAATATCTTTAATTACAAATATGTAAACAAAAGAAATATCCAATGATAAAATTTGATTGGTTAGTTGGTTTTACAGCATGTAAACACTTGTGTTATTTTATACTAAAGTCAGTTGAAATATTATAGTATCCAATTATATACAGCACAAAGATATATCTTCATAATCATTTTAAAAAGATAAACTCTTGATACTTAGTTGCAATATTAATATTTTATGAGCCAATATATCAGAACAGTTGAAAATCAAACTAACAAGGACTCTAACAGGATCAAAGTGAAACTAAAGTGGCAATGATAGTAATGAATGAGTGACTCCACACTTTTCAAAGCTCCAATAGTGGAATTTTGCCACCAGATCCAGTTAAATATTATATCAAGGACAAAAGGTTCAATAAATCTACACATAAGTCCTATTGTCTTACAAACCAAAATAAATTGATAAATACAAACTGCAGATACTATTTATGCACAAGATATCTTTAATGAAAAAAAAACAGTATCTTAGCACCATTTATTAATAACGAATAATGTGGAAATGAACAAATGATAGATTTTGAGTGCTACACTCCCAAGTTATAAAAGATTGCCAAACTAAGTTAGAATATTGATGGATAACTTGATCACTTCAAATCCTTAACTCACAGCATAATCCTCACTCACTCATGCATTTTTATTCAACTTTTTATCTGTGCCTAAGTTGTACTTATATATTTGTTGATGTCACTTGATTTAATCATTTTGAGGGATTTTTAAAAAAATAAAATAAACATGTTCATAAAGAAGACATTAAATCTAGCTTATGAATAAAGATATAAACAAGAAAAAAAATGTAAAATATTTTCATTTTTTGGTTTTTAATTTCTAAAATAGAGTTATAAAGTAGACTACTGGAAGTTGTTCAACACTGAAAAATTAACATTTGCAATCTAAAAAATAAATGATAATAAAAAATCATAATGAAAAATATGATAATGAAATTGAAATGGGTAAAAAAACACACTTCCTTCAAAACTATTTTAAAAAGTAACAAAAAGCATCGTTGCAAAAAACAAAGAAATAATTACAGTGTTTCTTTTACTTGCATGTATTTTAAGAGTCATCATCATTATTATTATGATGATTCAAAAATATTTCCTTTTGATATTTATATGTAGAAAAAGCCTAGTCAAAAGATAAATGGAATAGGGATACAGGTACTGGGGTGCTGAATGAGGATGAGGTTTAGCAACTGGCAGGGTGGGGTTGATGTGATGATGAGGCTTTAATGGTTATTTTCATAAAGCAGAAGTCAAAGAGCAATTAGTTTTGATTCTGTCTGATTAATTCTGTTTGAAAAATGATTGACCAGTATTTCAAAAATTTCATTTTCTTGAAATTTTGGGGGCGTTCTTACTCTTAAGGCCTTTTATGGTTATAAAAAATAAATACAGAAAAACAAAATGAAAAAAAAAACTAAGGAATATTATCATTTTTAAAAACAAATCTTTAATCTTTGTAATCTTCGTCGTTTTGTTTTCGTTAATGAAAGATGACAGATTTATCTAGAACACTAATGTTGTCTTCCTGTGTGCATCTTTTGTTTCTGTCTTATTTCCTCAGAAATCCCTTTTTTTAATTTTATGTTCCTTCATTCCATTTTCCTTTTGATTGTCTTTGCCATTCCTTCTCTCTTACCATTACTTTTTCTTGCATTTTCTTCTGTACTTTTTCACATGATCCATGTGTTTTGTCTTCATTCCTATGATCTTCTTTCTCCTCTTTTCTTTATGAATTTCCTCCTCTTACACTATAATACCTTTTATTTTTACCTTTTCTCTATTTTTTTCCTTTTTCTTTCTTTGGTCCATTCATTTTCTTTTTGTCCTTTCTTTTTCTTTCCTTTGGTCTATTTTCTTATTTCTCTTTCTTTTGTCCATTCTCTCTTTTTCTTTTTTCCATTCTTCTTTCTTTTCTCATAATCTTTTTTTATTTATCATTTATTCTTTCTCTTTCCATTTCTTCTTTCCCTTTTCCTCTTTCTTCTTTTATTATCATTACACACTGAGAGATTATTATGGCTTTCCATTTTGATTTTACTCTCATTTTTAATGACTGACAGTTTTACAAATATTCATATTTTGATTACTGACTACCTCATTCACTTCCTACTAACACTTTTCCAAGTTGAATTTAAACACTATCTGCAGTTTGCAATTAAAAGCAATAAACTTTATAAGATTAAAGATTCTGTCTCATGCTATTTCTTTTGACATTATTTTTGTTTGACAAAATGATAAGCTTCATTTCTTTTTTTTTCTTTTTTTTACTCCATAAGTTTGGATTAATTTTTTCTTTACATTTTATAAAAAATATTTGTATAAACAACAAAGTTGTGTTTTACTGATGAATAACTAAAATGTAACTCCTTGTGTCAGCAAGCTTCAAACAAAATAAGTCCTTACATCTTTAAAAATGTGTTTGTTAGGGTCATCATATGGAGAATTTTAGAATAAAAATGAATCTTTGCAAACTTAAGAGACAGAAGATAGTTCAAAAACACTTTTCTTTCATGTTATCTTAACAAATGTTCAAAATAATTCAAGTTTTCATCAAATCAACAAAAATTATTGGTTTAATTTTTTTTTTTAAATTGTTCATCATGAGTGTTTTAAAAAGACCACTCAGTCTTTACATCAAATGCATACTTCATATGGGTTGAACTCAAGGAGGGAATCTGAAGATATGTCCACATATACCATCATTTTTACAGAACAAAAAATAGGATCTGAGAAATTTTGAACTTAGATTTATCAGTCAGCATGACTGGTCATCTGAGGAATGAACTGGACCAAGTAAGCACTGGGTTAGAACCCAATCAATAATTTTGTCAATATTATTTAAACAAAAAATGTGTACAATGAAGATCACACCGAAGGATGGAAAAAGAAATAACCAGTAGAAATATTTAACAACATTAGAAAGCAATTAAATATAAATATAAGGGTCTGAAAACTGATACTTCATTAATAACTGTAATCTATTTCAACATCATTTTACTATTCTATGTATGAGGATCATTAAATAAGTTTCCAGACTTTTTTCGTATGGGCACTTTTATTGATAGTACACACATGAAACTCTAGTCCCCTTCGAAGTAATCTCCTCCAGCTACAATGCACTTGTTGTACCGTTCCGAAAACTTCTGGAAGGCCCCATGGAAGTCCTCTTGTGTGAGCATGTCAATGACCTTCATCACAGCCTCTTTCATCTCCTCAATTGTCTCATAACGATAGCCTCTGAGCTTAGGGAATAACCAAAAGTCACAGAGCAAGGTATGGATTATAGTGAGGGTGAGGAACTGTCTTGATGTCCATCTTGGTCAAATAGTCTGTGACAAGGATGGAGTTGTGGACTGGTGAATTGCCCTGGTAGAAATGCCACTGACCCGATTTGAAGAGTGCTGGCCTCTTCCCAATGAATCTCTTCCTGAACTCCCTTAAAACCTCAACATAGTAACCCTTACCCTAACCCTTTGGCCAATCAACTCTAGTGTATTGACTTTCTTTCTCCTCCCACACCTCTCTTCATCCCTCACAGACTCCCTGCCTTCTTTGAATCTCTTATGCCGCTCAAAAACTGATGCTCAATTCATGCAAGATGGTCGAAAAGCAGTCCATACACTTCTGTGACTTTTTTTCCAAGTTTAAAACAGAATTTTATTGCATATCATTCTTCTAAAGTGTGCTCACGTCCAGATTGCATTTTTGAAATTCACCAACTGTGACAATCAGGCTTTAGTGGGGTGTATTCCAATTCCTGCTGTTGCTGTTGATTTGAAGCTGACATCATAGAAATTGGTCAGTCATCTCATAAGATGTATAGCAATAATATACTCCATTTTTCAAGAGTTTACAACAATTCTAAATGCCTGTACATAAAAGTCTGGAAACTTGTTGAATGCCCCACAAATTTTTGATAACTTTTAATATAATTTTAAAGAAGTTTTTCAAATGTTACAATACATGAGTAACTACTGAAAACTAAATCGAGGATTAGTTAAAATGTTATTATCAAAATAATAAAAGTGAAGATGTCGAAAATTGAAAAGGTTAAAATTGTCTATAACATAATATAGACTTCTAGAGAAACTTAAAGATGCCCTAATAGGGACTAGAGAATATATTTTGCTCCAACGAATGCAGTGAAACTTGCAGGCTTTAATTAGGGAGATTTTATAAATAATGAAAAGAAATTGAAAAATCAATCTTAAAACAATGAACTGAAAGCTCTTGAAGAGTAAAGCTAAAAGAGCTTAGAATTGGTGTTATGTTCTGTATGTGGTGTCAAGTTAGTTTGGTTTGGTTTCTTTAATGGTATATCAACTTTCATGGGTTATTTAATACCAAAGTCATCCTTATAGAACAGAAGTTGTACTATCTAACCCATAGCTGGACAGATATGTGGGTTTACACCTTTTGCAAGGGTATTAGTACAAAAGTGAATGTATTGGCATAACAGGAGCTTGAACTGAGTCCCTAGAGAGTCACTGTCAGAAACATTAGCCACAGAGACTCAGCTTTCAAGTTGGTTAGCTTTATACTCAATGTACATTCCCAGAAAAAAAACATTAACTTTAAAAGGAAACAAAGGTAAAATCTTACCAATATAATGTCAGTTTTATTTATAGAATTTATATACAATTCTCTGAAGGTTTACGTTTAGGTTTATGGTTATTGACATGAAAAGTAAAAGTGACAAACCAAATTCAATTCCAACTGAAGTGGTCAAATTTTACCTTACTTTTGGGTAAGATTTGAATCGATCTTTTCTTACCCTATATATGGATAAAGCTCTGTAGCCTTGGGTAGGCAACCAGTCTAGGAGAATAAGTTTGAATTCAAAACCAGGAGGTAATCTTTGTGAGTTAGTCATGGAAAACAGAAGGCTAAGGAAAATAACCTTAAAGAAACCATAGTGCATCTATATAATGGAGACTCCAACTAGTATCAGGAATTTGGCAATATGCTTAAACTGAATGGAGCTACTAGCTGTCTAAGATTTTCCATGCCTTGGAAATTTAACTGTGAAAGTCAAGATAGTGTTGATAGTTGTTTGTGGAACCCTAAATCACTTTAATCTCTTCTTACAACAAGGTTTTCCCGTCTTACATGAAGTAATGGTGATATCATCATTGATATTGATTGACTATAATTGGCTTTCGACATTGTTGCAGGAGTACTACAAGGAGACACGCTAGCCCCATACCTCTTTATCATCTGTCTAGACTACGTGCTTAGAACTCCGATCGACAAAATCAGAAAAAATGGCTTCAAGCTGACGAAGAAAAGAAGCAGAAGGTACCCCGCAAAAACAATTACCGACGCCGACTACTCTGATGACATAGCGTTACTGGTGAATACACCTAACCAAGCCGAGACACTACTGCATGGTTTGGAACGAGCCGCTGCAGGCATTGGCCTCCATGTCAATGCACACAAAACTGAATATATGTGTTACAACCAAACAGGCGACATTACCACACTAGACAGAGCCTCTCTGAAACTAGTAGACAAATTCACCTACTTAGGAAGTAGCGTCTCATCAACTGAAAAAGACATCGACACATGACTAATGAAAGCATGGACAGCTATCGATAAGCTCTCGATCATATGGAAATCAGACCTCATCGATAAAATGAAACGCAGTTTCTTCCAGGCAGCGGTTGTATCGATACTACTATATGGATGCACTACTTGGACGCTAACTAAACGGCTGAAGAAGAAACTAGACGGCAATTACACAAGAATGTTGAGAGCAATATTGAACAAGTCCTGGCGTCAACACCCCACAAGATAAAAACTATACGGCCACTTGCCTCCCATCACGAAAACTATACAAGTTAGACGAACCAGACATGCAAGACACTGCTGGAGAAGCAGGGGTGAACTCGTCGGTGATGTACTCCTATGGACCCCCGCATATGGCCAAGCAAAAACAGGACGACCAGCTCGAACCTACATACAGCAGCTATGTGAGGATACGGGATGTAACCCTGAAGACCAGCCAAAAGCGATGAATGATAGGGAGAAGTGGCGAGAGAGGGTCAGGGATATCCGTGCTGGCGGCACAACTTGATGATGATAATTGGCTGAATGAGTAGTGTTCACCAATAGTCAGTGAGACCAGGGTTCAATACCAGGTCAAGTCGTACCAAAGACTCAAAAAATGGTACTTGATCCCGCCTTGCTAAGTACCCAGCACTATAAGGTAAGGATCAAGGGTAAAGTGGAGCAATCCAGGGAATGGAGTAGTGCCCTCCCCTACACCTCAGTGTAGTAGCTATTGAAAAGGGAGCCTTTGGGTCTCCCTTGACTATGGTCGCCAACTTTACTTACTTTATATTGATACAATTGTCTGGAGAGTTATATTTGCTTCGTAATTTTTGTTAACTTATTACTTAGTTAAAATATAATGGTAATAAGGTTAGATTATAGCATTTAATTAAATCATTTTAATGTATATTATACTATTATTTTCAAGAAGTTACAAGTTTTATTTTGTATTTTTAACCCAAAGTTTGTTAGTAATATTAAGGTTAAATAGTAAGTAAGTAAATTTGGCAACCATAGTTGAGGGTGACCCAAAAGATCCCTTTTCAATAGCTACTACACCAAGGTGTAGGGGAGGGCACTACTCCTTTCCTTAGATTGCTCCACTTTATCTTACCTTACCTTACAATGCTGAGTGTTAAGCAAGGCAAAATCAAGTACCATTTTTTGAGTCATTGGTATGACTCGACCTGGGACTGAACCCTGGTCTCCTGGACCATTGGCGAGCACCCTACTCATTAGGCCAATGGCCCAGATTGATACTTTTCTTTAATAAATAAGATTTCTAGGTTTTTTTTATTTACTTTATGGAGAGGGTTATTTAAAATTTAGTTTGCTATTTTATGTAATATAACCTTGAAATATGCACACATACACATAAACTGTGTGCATGTGTGCTGATTATGATTAGGAAAAACAATGTTAACTGGGGCAATAATAAACAAGCTTATATATGTTAGGAGTTTTCTGTTATCAGTCTAATATGAAATTTAGGGGCTTTAAAAAAAAGAAAAAAAAGAGGAGGAATCAAAAAGAGAGATAGTAAGGAAGAAACATATAATAAGAATTGTTCCATATTGAAGAATTTAGATTTCCTTCAGGAAAACATTTTTATTTTCTTTATACATCCCTAATTCAAAACCCAGATGCTGATCATTATTCACACTTGTTAGGCCAAAAGGCTTGTCTATGATAATAAATGATAATAATTCAGTATATGCAACATCACAATTACTGATGTTTTTTTAAATACATTTTGCAATATCTCTAACCAGTTGCACCTAAAGCAATATTCAGTTATGGAATTATATTCAGGATACCTCAAATATGCACAAAGTATAAAAAATGACAAAAGAACTAACATTTGATTAATGAATTCAAGGAAGATTTTCTTTTCCCCAAGGATATTCTTTATTGAATTATCACACTTTGCAATATGTTCAATCTTATTTTAATTCTATTTTCAATTACCCTCCTGTGTCAGGCTCCTTTGCACAATTAGGCCTTCAAATACAATTATTCTGCCTTGATTAATGTCTTTCTCTCATTTTAAAACATTTATATTACAAGTTTTAAGTACAAAATATTTTGGGAACAAAATACCTGGTTTAAGTCTCCATACTAAGACCTACATTTTTCTTAATTGGGCAAACTGAATTTCTTGTTCTGTCAATTTACGTTTATTTGTTTTGGTTTTATGACATATAAACCTATGTAGGTCATTCAGTGCCAAATCCATTTTTATACAAATAAACAGTTCTATTTCAAACAATTCAGTTTAGCGTAAGTACACAGTTTAATTGTTAAAAACATTTCTATTTCAAGCTATTTGGATCAGTCAAACAGTTCTATTTCAACAATTCAGTTTAATATATTTTTTGTTTATACACAGTTAAATGTCAAAACAGTTCTATTTCAAACAATTCAGTTTCACATACAGAAACAGTGCCATTTCAAATGGTTCAGTTTAGCATAAGTATGCAGTTTAAATGTCAAAAAAGTCCTATTTCAAGCAATTCATTTTAGCACAAGTACACTGTTTAGTTCTATTTAACCCATAGATAGGACCCTATCAGGTGCTACCACTCCAAGCCAGAGTGGACCTGGGAGAGATGGCAATGGAGGGGTACTCCACATTCCCAAAAGCTCTAGCATTACAGAAACCATGCCGTCAGATTGTTTAGTGTCATATCCAGGATGCTCATTGGAAGGATGGGTCTTACCCCTCAGCTGAAAAGCAGTTGGGGTGTTCTACAGCCCCAGCAAACTGGGTAACAATTTGCAGCTATTGTGATAAATATAGTTTGTACAGCTGATTACTTAATCAGTTAGGTGAGTGGGCTAAAGAATTCCTATGATAACATTATATATGCTATTGATGATTTTTTTGACTAATGGAATCCAACCACTGTAAAACTGATGGATGAAGTGTGTAGATGTCACATGGTTGACCACTGAGGGGAGAGAGATAAAGAATGTCCCCTACCCCTCCGTGTTTGAGTTAACAGGCCACCCAAAGAATGATCATTAAGACAGGATAGTAATATGGGTCAATTCCTCATGGCCTGTAGGAGAAAGTAAAGAATGTGGGTCAGAGTGAAAGCTAACAGATGTTTGTACTTTGTGACTGGATGGGTAAAGAATGGAGTACAGGGACATATAGTAGCCCTAACAAATCGCCTGACAGGGGAAGGAAGAAGATAGAAGCCAAATGATTGGCTAGAACCCCAAAGCGGAAATAGCCCCCTTCTTCCATCAGCGGAAATAGGAAATAAGAAAAATCAGTTTTTGGACAGAGGTCGTGGTGAACAAATCTAAAGCCAAGACTCCAGGTAAAGAAAGCGGAAAGGATCTTGGACAAGAAGAAGCAATACCTTCAAGCCAGAACTAAAAATAACATAAATTCCGTCGATCCGTAAAAAAAGGAAAATATTCTCCATAGGAATCCATCGGATAAGATAAGTAAACTATAAGACTGTTTCTCCCTATACCCAATTATATACTCTCTCTCTCTCTCTCAATTTGAAAAAAGACTAAAGAAGAAAGAAAAGAAAAGAAGAAAGACATTTATGTTTATGTACTATCCGTTAACAACATAGCTGACGTGTTGAATATGTGTATCCGTGTGTGTAGTAAAAAAATTGATATATTTTAATGTTCCCACGTGTTGAAGTTGTTCATTTGATCGTCTGCTATCAAAAGTTGCTATTTCATGTTTCTTTTTCAGCTTCTATTCGCCTTATGTTATTCTCGCTTAAATTGTCCTATATGAATTCCTTTAAAAATATTACACAGGAAACTGGAGTTGTCGACTACTATAATTGATATCATTACATCTAAACCTTGAGGTCCATATCTTCCATTGTTCTAGGGGTAGGAAGAACTAGTGGCCTTGGTGGGTGTATGTGTAATGTGAAGTTTGGAAACCCCTTTCCAGTGGCGGTCAGTCTAGCCATAAATTAAACCCCACATAATATGCCAGTTCCTATATGCCCGAGAAAGGACTCTGAACAAGGACTTATTCTATGAGGGATCAAGTGCCAGACCGCCCCATCTTCACACATGCGAAAAATAAACTCCCCGTTTGGTGATAACAATATTTAAATACACCAGTTCCCATACGCTTTTAAATGGTTGCTCATCCAGGGATCTTTTAATTTTAATTTGCTGTCACAGTAGACCATAACACTTCATAAAAGCATCTTAGTCAGCCTATGAACTTTTCAGACAACTTTCACAAGTGAATTCCTTCATAGTCACCTTCATATAGTATAAATGCTTTCAAGTATGATTAAAAAATAGAACCTTTATACTTCTTTTATGATGGAAAGTAAGTTTATTTATACTCAAGTCTTTCTGTATAAGCAAGTGATAAGTTAAAAATATTTAGACCAACCTAAATTTTAAATATCTATTTTATATTAAAAGAAAGTATTTTATATGCTAAAACAAGCCTACTCATCTTCCAAACAGAAAATCTTTAAAACTCTAATCAACTTTACAATCAGGTTATACCTTGAATGCAAAATACATGTCTTCATTTCAAAGAATGATATATTGCCAGATGCAAGACATTTTAATTAGCAATCTTATTTTCTATATAATATGATTCACTTAGGACTGATTCTTAAATACTTACTTTGCCATTTTGATATATACTGCAACATAAAAAGTCTTGCTTATCAGACAATTTTCTAACAAAGGATACAAGGAAATAAAAAAATACATTTGTAAATAATATTTGATTCATTAACAATAAAATGTGGTTGTGGTTGATTTTGTTAATATCATAAAGCAAATATGTTTAATGGTGTTACTTTTCCAAGAACTTTGAATAATCAAATGGTATGCAACTACATAAATCATTTTTAAAAAAAACTTGTGTCATTGCCTTACATTAAGCTACAAGGCATTTTTGAACATAAATACACTATCTTAAAATTAAAAGGACAGTATTAACATCTACATTTTGAAAAATCAAAATTTTTCTAAATGCATGAAAATGGGCTACAATGAAAGATTAATTCTTTTTTTTTAAATATATCAACCATGGATAATGTTCTTCAAAAATAACTTTATATACCTTTTTTTTTTAACTTTATTATAGTTTTTGAAGATGTATTCAGAAATTTTTAAGAGAGATAAGCATAGTAAACTATATGAATATATGAAATTACCACCCTTGTCAGTCAAAATGTTTCTGCTAACAACCAGCACTAGATTGTGTTGCCAAAACAATATATAAGAATGAAGTATGAAAATCTCATTCTTTTTGCCCACAAAATACTTAAGTGATAAAGACTTATCTTGTCTTTTGGGACATGAACTTTTGTCCCCAGTTAAATTTGGGTTATATTAAACATGCTATAACAGAACAGTATGCAGTATACAATGTCCTAAGATTAAATATACCTGAGTGTAAGCAAGTAATTTCACACAGCCAACAACTAAGGAACCAGCCCAGTCAACTGGAGCTGTAGAATACACTGATTGCATCTCTGCAGAGGGTAAGACCCCCCCACCTCTCAATGAGTACTCTGGATATTGACACTAAACTACATTTGATGGTGAGGGTCCAGTCCTGGAGCTTTGGGGAATGTGGAGGAGTACCCCTTCATTGCCATTGCACCAAGGTCCAGGAGTAGTAGTATCTGATAGGGTCCTATCTATGGGTCAAATAGAACTGTTTTACAATATAACTGTGTGCAAATAAATGACTGATGTGAAATTGAATTGTTCATGTTATATAGCAATAATTGGGACTATTTAACTGTATACAAACAAATAAGTAATGTTGAATAGAATTATTGGGGTTAGTTGGTTTGTTGGTTTTTATAGCATATCAACTTTTGTAGGTTATTTAATGCCAAATCCATTTTTATTCAAATAATCAGTTCTATTTCAAACAATTCAGTTAAGCATGAGTACACCGTTTAATTGTCAAAAACATTTCTATTTCAAGCAACTCAGTTTACTCAAACAGTTCTGATTCAAGCAATTCAGTTTAGCATAAACACACAGTTAAATGTCAAAACAGTTCTATTTCAAGTAATTCAGTTTAGCATAAGTACACAGTTAAGTTCTATTTGACCCATAGATAGGGCCCTCTCAGGTGCTACCACTCCAATCCAGAGCAGACCTGGGAGCGATGGCAATGAAGGAGTACTCAGCATTCCCCAAAGCTCCAACATTACTGGAACCTCACCATCAGATTGTTTAGAGTTATAAAAAAGATACTCGTTTGGGGGGGGGTATCACCCCTCAGTAGAGGTGCAGTCAGTGTATTCAACAGCCCCAGCCAACTGGGCAATATTAGGATTGAATAGCAAGACTTGAAACCCTTTATCTGTGTGCCAAAACTGAATTATTCATATTACACTGCAATACATTAAACCATTTAACCGTGTGCATACAAACGATATCTAACTTTTAAAAAAATAAAATTAACTACAAACTATTCACTTATAAATCATATGTGTATCCATTTAACTGTGTGCAAACAAATTACTGTTGTTCATTTAAACTGTTAGCGTTACATAGCAATACCATTTAACCCTGTGCAAACAAAGGATTAATAGTCAATAGAATCATTCATGTAAAATAGGAATACTTGACGGTTTGACAATTTAACTGCATTCAAACAAATGACTGATGTCTAATTAAATTATAAGTATTACATAGCAATATGGGTAAATAGTAGGGCAGACTAGGTTCTTCAGCCTTGGTGAGGCAACTAGTCTAGGAGAAGGAAAACTCTGAATTCAAACCTGTTAAACTCCACTTAAAAATTGACCTTGTGTCATATCCTGCCCAAGCAGAAGGGTTGGTAAATATGATTACATAGCAAAACTTGGAAACCATTTAACTGTGTGCAAATGAATAATCTTGAATAGAATTTATTTTTTTAAAAAGAAATTACATATAAACTATTCACTTACAAATCATATGTATATCCATTTAACTGTATGCAAACAAATAACTAATCATAAATTGTTAATATCAAATAGCAAAACTTGAAACTATATAACCATGTACAGACAAATGAGGCCTGGTTAATTTAAAAATGTTACCTATAAACTATTTGTCTACAAATCATGTTTAATATATGTATAAACAGGATTTAGTATTAAATAATCTACATGCATTATTATGCCATAAAAACCAACTAGCCAAGGAATATTTCTAAAATATATGTCTTTTCGCGAATGGCCTGGGAGACTGGGGTTCAATCCCAGGTGGAGTCATAACAAAGACTAAAAAATGGTAACTTATGCCGCCTTGCTTAACACTCAGCATTTATAAGGTATGGATCAAGAGTAAAGTGGAGCAATCCAGGGAAAGGAGTAGTGCCCTCCCATACACCTCGGTGTGGTAGCTGTGGAAAATGGAACCTTCAGGTCACCCTCAACTACGGTTGCTAACTTTACTTACTTACAAATATTCCTATCTCCTGGGAATTCCACATACATGTATACATAAGGACATTTTTACATTCATTCTTTTTGTATTTTTTCTATTAGATTTTCTCAGGCAATAAAATATGTTATCATTAATTGTATGTAGATTTCTCTACAAATGGATATTTAATTTGTTGTTAGCTCCCAAGTATTATAATCATACATTGTAATTATTTTGATGCTTATTTATTGATGTCCTATCAGATTAAAAGGCTTGGAAAATGTTACTAATGTGGGATTTTAAGCTGCAATAGACCAACAAAAATTCACATTTTTTATTGCTGTAGTTTATAGTTGGACAAATAAAAAATTTACAAATATCTAATTTTACTAATTCTTCTTTTTTTGTTATGCTAAATTGATCCAATAAAAATATACCATTTATGTTATTTACATAATTTCAAATTCATATAAAACCATATAGGTGAAAGTGTGGTAGCCCAAAGCCAAACTTTCTAGACCTTATTTTATCGATACAGCTATCATTGGAGAAATAGGAAAGTTTTGTTAAATGGGCCAGGCTTTGGCTTGTTTACCAAAACTTTTCTCTTACCATACTTTTAACCTGGACTAATATGTTAGTTAACACTTATCCCTAATTAACATTATCTTGCATTTTGAAATCATACCCTTCACTATGTCAAGAGAATTAAACTTCAAATGTCTTGACTAAATCACATGACCAAACTCATGTACTCCAAGATATAGTTTAATTACCAAAATGTTAACTTTACCCCATTTACATTTCTCACATGGTAAAACATTGTGTAGCCATCCACTTGTCTGATTTTGCTGTTTTGATGGAAAAAGATAGTGATCTACCTTAGCAGAAAAAAAAAAATAAATAAAACAAAACAAAATGAGCAAATATCAGTTAATAATAAGAGAAAGATTAAAGACTCTTTGATTAAGATATTTCCAAATATAAAAAAAATAAGCAATAAATAGAAATCAGAATCAGAATTGTGTTACTTTTTCTTCAATTGAATTACTGTTTGTCAAGAGAGCTGTGGTCTTACCCTAACCATTTCTCTAAATCCAAGAATTAATTCCTCTGTGGATTTGATTGGTTGGATAGGAAAGAGAATAATACTTTAGTTTTATTTTATTTCATGTATTTATTTCAAAAAAGAACTTTCCCGAATTATTTATTTTTCACCGATTACAAGGTTGGGTTATCTAAGCTGTTGCTATGGGTGGCTACATTTTCACTTTAAAACTGGAGTACCTCAACCTCACTTTACAAAGTAATACTAAAGATATCATGACCTTTTCAGACCTGAGATGGATAATAGGTTACCTTATTTCATAAAATTTATTTCCCTAATGCTTTGGTATAAACATGCGAAAACATTCTTGGGAATAAATTGTAATTTATCTACTTTTTCTTCTTCATATGTCTGGAATCAAATCTCTTTGGCAAATGGAATCTCAGAATCATTAATTCTTTCACCTGGTCTCAAAGTGCCTCTCATCAAAGAATCTTCATCAAATTTGATTTTCGTTTTATTTATTTATTTATTCATGAATTTATCTATTTTCTTTGATTGGTGCAATTATTCTTTACAACTTTACAAGTGCCACTCTTTTATAGAGAAGAGGTAAATTAAGAGAGAACATAAGCAAATCTCTTGAGACTATTATCATTATCATCATTATTTCTACTTTTTCCTCCACACCTTTTTTATCATCATTATCACCTTTTCTTTTTTCCTTCTTTCTTATCATTTTCCTTCTATATCTTTAATAGCTTTTTCTTCATTTCATTAATTTTATAATTATCACTTTCATTTCCTTGATCACTGTTTAGTTTCCTCCCTTATAATGATTTTTCTCTTTTTTCTTTTGCTGTTGCTTCATGTCTATTTTTTTTTTTTTTCTCCATGCTGTATTATCTTTCTCTTACTTCTTAAATTCTTTCTTCTCCGGTGTTTTCAGCTTCACTATTTTTTTTATCTTATCAAGATTTCTATTTTTCCAGTTTCTTATCTTTATTTCATTATTTTTCTACTTTCTTCTCTTTCTAATCTTCTTGTAATGTGTTTGTTTACATTAACACCATTATACCTTAATTTTTAGCTTAACTAAAGTTCCTATTTAAATCTAATTTTCAAGCAAAAAAAGTTAAATAAATAAGCCATATTTTTGGAAGTGGGGGATGAAGAAAAATAAAAAAAAGTGCCAGTGCCATTGCCACACAATGAAGAAAGAAGAACATTTATCATCTAAGATGAAGATTCTTGCTAAATGAATCAGAAAAACTCAATGATGCAATTCATGAAGCAGACATCAGTCTTGTGATTCACACACTTACCCAAAACTTCAGATCTCCAGAGGCGGATACAATTATTTCAGAATGTTATTATAATGTGTGATCAATGAAGATTTTTTTTCATTCTTCCTTCCTTTCATTCATTTATTTTCTTTACCTTTTTCTTTTCTTTTTTTTTTTTTTTTAAAGAGAACCAAGTGTTTTGTTTGTTCTTTACATACTTTTATTTATTTTCAATTCTTTTATTTACCTCTTTATCAACTGCCATCTTTATTTTATTTCATTTATTTTTCTCAAATTTCAATCACTCAACTTAGATGAAATAATATGTTTTGATAACACCATCATTCTTATGTGGTTAGACTTGATGAGCTCTTCACAAAGCATACCACTGGGGTTTTTCCGAGCGATCTTTGTGCAGGGAATCATGTGAACGGGTCAGAGCACCTTCACAGGATGAGACATGACCAAGTCAGATAAAAACACAGCAAGGGAGAATCATTTATCAGGAAGTGTTTTGTTTTTACGAACAGAAATTATTCCCACTCAAATCAAAATTAGATTTGAAAAGAAATAAAAAAAACATATGCAGGCAGACATGCACATAAATATATGAATTAAGTTTTGTTTCATATATATAACAGTAATGTTGAAGAAAATGGATTTCAAAAGCACATCTTTGAAAAATATTTCTTGATACCATTAAAAAAAATGTAAAATATGAAAATAATTTTTTACTTTGTAAAATTGGAAAACTTTATTCAGGAATCTTTTTGCTGCAAATAAGACAACTGATGGATCAAGAGAACCACATTGCTTAGATAATGATATTTATCAGTACTGTTTTTTTTTTTTAAGACTATCATCTGGAAAACAATTACTTTCTTTGTTAAAGCCTTAATACTTTTTGAGCTAACAAATCCATCTTTAACATTAAAAAGATTGATGTGTTTAGCAAAGTGGTAAAGACAAAGTTTAGAAGTATTGTCCAGGATAACTTACTGAGAAAACTGACCAATTGAAAGTCATTTAAAGTACATCATTGCAGACATTTTCTCAGCAGGCTATTTTACACAAGTGCTATTTAGGTATTAATTAAAAATAAAATCTAAATCTGCTAATAAAGTTTTTTTTTTTTTAAATCCATTGATTTATCAAATTAAGTTTGTTATCTAAAATTGTGACAAAAATGATAATAAATTTTGACTGGATTTCTAGTCTTTTTAAAGGAAATCAGTCAAGGTGAGTGAAAAAGCTGAATTAAAAATATATCATAGGATATATTATAACTTCAACATATTTGAAAATTTTAAATAGTAAAGAAATGCAGACTGTCAGGTTAGAAATTCTATATTAGTAATGTTCTATATCATATATCCTAATTTATTTGAGACAAATCTAATCATATGTCATTGTTTTGATTTATATCACCTTCCAATATCCATATTCATTTAGTAACTTCAAAAGAACTTTAGCAAAAGTCCTCATTCTATAATCGAGACATATGACTTAACTATTTTTTACAAATCTATCAGTGCTAATAACTAATTTTGAACTTAAACTTAGGACAACACACACAGACACAAACATTCACATATAAGATAAGCTGAAATATAATGAAAATGATGCACATAGAAATGTCATGAAAATCTATTGTTTTGCTGTTTGTCACACATATGCACACACAAGTGAACCCTGAATGAAGGAAGATATTTGGTTGAGTCAGTTTTTCCTGTGAGCAAATTTAGGGTGAGTACAATCCATTGTAAATGAGTCAAAAAAGCAAGAAGACATAAAAAGAAAGACTAAACAATCATATCATAAAATAAAATTGAGGAAATTAGGAAAAAAAGGAAACTGGATTTTCATATAATTAATATCATCTAAACCTCACAAGGATATTCAGTTCTTTAATTGCACCTCAAAAATACTTGGGATGTTTGATTATTCGATATTCCCAATTCTTTAAGTAAAAGAAATTAAAAAATTCATTACTTTTAAATATTTCTAAAGTTGAGAGAAAATAAATCTTATATTTTTATGAAATACCTTATTCACCGATACATTTATTTTCATTTGGATAAGGGGTAATAAAAATGAAATAAAAAACAGTTCATTTTTTTTAAATTATAAAATTCCAAAGTGGTCCCCAGTTCAAATACTGACCAAACACAATGTTGCTCAACATGCACAAAAAAAAAAAAAAAAAAAATCAAAATGGTGTTACCAGTGTGCAAGGGCCATTATGCTTAGTGAAAAATAATCATTCTTTCAATAATGCTGTTGTTCTGCCACTAGCAGATAACCGGGAATTAATTTTTTCAAATTCAAATTAAATAGAAATGGCAGTAGCAGAGATAGTTGGAATTAAACTTAAAACGCAAAAGGGTTAGTCCTGAATTTGAGAGAGTGTTAGAAATCCTTTTGAACTAACAAAAGAAAAAAAACAAAAAACAAATAGGAAACATAAGTCAAAGATGAAGGGAAAAAAACAACAAATGTGCAGCAAACTGAAAAGTAAAACAAAAGATACAATTGACATGGTGAGAAAGAATTTCAAATAAGAAACTGAGGTACAGATAATAGTATTAAGAAACAGATGATTACTAAACACTAACCATGCCAAATTAAGAATCACTTGTGTACAAAAACAAGAATTAAATGTGGTAAAGAATAAAGAAAATAAAAGGACAACAAAATCGTCAAGAAATAAAAGACACTAGAAACTCAGCAAATAACTTGGTCATCACTATGCAGAACTTTGGTGCATGCATAAAGTAAAAGAAGCTACAAAAGATATAACTTGCTTCCATATTTTAAGAAAAAAATTAAATTCTATAAAAAGTCATCAGAGAGGAGCACATACATTTATCTTAATTTCTTTTTAATATACAATTCAAAAATAATAAATTTAATCACCCCATAAAAAGACTTCAGTATTTTATCCTAAATAGCAGTTGTATAGCACAATAAGGGACAGATTTTTAAGAATTTATATCAGTATTAAAATCCAGGGTATTTCAAAATATTTGATATTATTTGAAATGTACTGGGTGTTTCAGAATAATTGATATCATTTCAAAATTCTTGTTCAAATATATGTTTTTTTTTTTTTTTCTCTTTTCGGGTATAGAAATGCCATTCACTGAAAAAGAAAGGGTATTTAAAGATTAAACAAAGAACTCTGAGATTATTTGGTCAAATTATAAGATTATAAAATATCCTGTGTATAAGCAAATACCAAAAAACCTAAATCTGCAAATAAAGATTTTTAAAATCCATTGATTTATAAAATCAAGTTTGTAATCTAAAATTGTGACAAAAAGGATAATAAATTTTCTCTAAATTATTCAAACTTGTTTGATCATTTTCAATTGTTTTTATCCAAATGTTCTGACCAATGTGCTATGAAAGAAAAATTTGGCTAAACTACTGACACATTTCACTAATTAGCACACAAATAGAATCCATTGAAAATGTCAATTTTCTTCTTCAGTTTTTTCTGCTAAGTTTGTCTCTTCAGTGCAAAAAAAAAGACAACTAAAAGTATAATGAAAATAATGATAATATCAAGATTGGTCACCAATAATCATGTCCATAAGCATTTCAACTTAGTTGAATAACAGTTTGTATGATAGTACTGTCTACTCAACAGACTGGGATTTCTAGTCTTGTTAAAGGAAACCAGTAAAGGTTAGGGAAAACCCTGAATTCAAACCCTAACAGTATAGTAGGATAACTTGCAATGGTGGAGTGGTAAAAACTAGAAGCTGGAATCCCTAAAGAAGTCCAACATTGTGATATTAATTCCAGTTTGTTTAGCACTTTTCCCTACATTTGTACAACATTGGTGTAATAAAGAGAGGAGACCTGCTGCATAGGCAACTGCCATTCTTCCATGCAACCTTGCCTTGGCTTGTGTTGAGATCCAGTTGCAGAACTATAGTCTTAAGAAACTGATGGATACTAGACTATCTTCTGCTAAGATACTATGAAATTTGGTATGTAAATCTAACTACATTTTCTTTAAATTAGTTAGGAAATTGAAACCTCTGGGTTATAGAACTAATATGCACAGTATACTATCATATTCCATTTGCAATGATATTTATAACAAAATAATTTCATCAGGGATAATTGATAAGAGTAATAGGGTAAATATCAAAAATAGTGGTAATAGTTTTCGGTTGCTATTGCCTGAGCAGGTTGAAGACTTATGGGAAAGTGATTTGCCCAAATGTTCACTCATTGACTTTATACTTTGTCATTTATCTTGACATGCTAGTGACTGGTCATTTTTCAAGATATAACACAGTAAGACAATGCAGGAAGAAGTATATTCGTGTCTTTCTATGTGTATTAGTGTAAAGTGAATATGAGTAGCTGGAGTGGGAATTTGAATTCGGCTTACTGATTTTTTTTGTGCCAATAATTGTTACTCCACCTCACATCTTCAAAGAGTAATAACAATAATGACAAAAATTTACAACTGTATTGCAACAATGAAAATAGTAATAATATTACTTATAGAATAAAAACACTTTGCTACTTCTCCCACCATTAAACTTAGAAAAAAATTGATGAGAATTTCTAAATAAATGCTATGACATAGTTTCAGTAATAATAATAATAATAATGATAATAATAATAATAATAACAACAACAGTGATACCAATTGTAATTGGTACTCTTGGTGCAATCACCAAAGGACTGATACAGGGACTGGAGGATTTGGAAATAATAGGACGATTGGAGACCATCAAAAGTACAGCATTATTCAGATCAGCCAAAATACTGAGAGAAGTCCTGGAGACTTGAAGAGACTTGCTGTCACTCAAACTCCAGTGGAAAACCATCAACTGACACTGGTGTGAAAAAATCTCAAAAAAGTAAAATAATAATAATAATGATGATAATAACAAAAACAACAATTGGAAAAATATCTTAACCTAACAAGGGAATTGAAAAAAATTATGAAATATGAAGGTGACGGTTATGCCCATCATTGTTTGAGTGTTAGAAACAAACCTGAAGAACCAAGGAAAAACAATGAAGAACTTGAAATCCAAGAAAAAATTGAAACCATCCAGATGATGCCATTATTAAAAACAGCTGGAATACTGAGAATTCTTGACTATTGAGGAAACTTGCTGTCACTCAATCACCAGTGATAACTAGTGTGAACATGCAAATCCATGAAAGCATAATAATGATTGGCGCCATCTTGGTATTTTCTGACATTAAGAAGAGGTAGTTGTGGTGGTGGTGATAATGATGATGATGAAGAAGGAGTGTTATGGCCACAAGACAGTTTGGTTCTTTCAACAAAGCAATTTTTGCAAGATACATTATCATTATTATTATTAATCTTACACTTGCTGTTACTACAGCAAATCACATTATTAATATTAAAATATTAGTATTAGTTATGAATAATTGCTAAATTGTAATCATGGTAATTTAGGTTATAATATTAATACTTGTTTTAATAGAATTATCATGCAGAATTTAAAATAAATTGACAAAAAAAAATGATAGAATTCATTCCAGTGGCAGTAATAGCAATAATATTATATATTAAGCAGAACATTTTTTAGATGAGATGAGAACTGTTTAAGGGCCATGACACTCATTTTTATCTTTCCTTTTTATTTGAAAAATTAAAACAAAAACAAAAAAGCTAGATGAATCAAATGAAAATGATTTGCTATCTCAAATTGTCTGACCATTGAACAGTTTCATTTTCTGCACACTTAAATAGAAACAATCCCTGCACTGAGTGAAGCCCTATATCTCTAAAGCCAAGGGAGTTTGAATAAAACCTGCCTTATCCTGTTTAGAAAGGAAGGAAGGAACAATATCAGCATCTTCTATTCAGTTCAATATTTTTTTTATTATTTTAAATTCTTGGTCTTCTATTGTCATGTTGTTTTTGTTACTTTCTAAAAAGTTACTATTTAATACCAAAACCAATTTCATTAGATTAATTTCTGAGAATAACCAAGTCTGTGACAAAAAAAAAGTAGAAAAATGAATATTTTCTTTTAATTCGCTGAATCTACACGTGTTTTTAGGCAAAAGAAAACACACATGCATTACATATACATGTAACTCTATCTGTTTGATTTTAATCTGAGAAAGTATTCAAATATGTCTTACAGAATTTCATTTGTAAACTATGTGAGTTTAGAAATGAATCTCTTTTACACAATATCAAGTTTAAGATTTTAAAAGTTATCCCATATATATATTAATCTAATGCAGCTAAACAATGGTTTCCAAAAAGAAGTTTGTAGAAGGCTGAGAAATGCTTACTTCCTAAATACAAATATTTGAGAATTCTTTCGTTATTTTAAGGTGGATTACCTAATATAAGAATAATAAATATGAGTATAAAAAAAGGAAAAAGAAAAAAATTATAAAAAGTTAAATAAAAAATAGGAGACACAAGTAAATCATAAATTTGAAAGTAACTTTGAATCAGTTAAATTTGAATGACATGGTAAGGATATAAAACAGGAAAAAATGCTCTTATATTTTGTCTAGAAGTTAAATATTATTTTCAAAGGAATTTCAATTTTAAATTAAAAAATGCATGTCACTGAAAAATAAGCAAAATAATCTTATTAATGTGTGTGTGTGCGTGTGTGTGTGTGTACAGAATAAGGTAAAAGTAATCACATGGATGCACTACATGGACGCTAACAAAACAGCTGGAGAAGAAGCTAGACAGCAATTACACAAGAATGCTGCGTGCAATCTTGAACAAGTCCTGGCGGCAACACCCCATAAGACACCAACTGTACGGCCACCTGCCTCCTATCACGAAAACTATTCAAGTTAGACGAATATGGACCCCCACACATGGCCGTGCAAAAGCAGGACGACCAGCACGAACATACATTCAGCAGCTATGTGAGGATACGGGATGCTGTCCTGAAGACCTGCCTAGGGCGATGAACGATAGGGAGGAGTGGCGAGAGAGGGTCAGGGATATCCGTGCTAGTGGCGCGACATGATGATGATATATATATATATATATATATATATATATATATATATATATTACTACTATTGCTTCTTAGCATTTTCGTGTAAATATGCAAGCATCATTCAATAAATAAAGTGAGTTTTTCCTAGGGATTTGGCAACAGGAAACACTGTTTACAGTTGCATCTTTTTCAAGAAAATCAATAGTGATGGATCATGTTCTAGAACACACTCAGCATTACCTTCTTTACTCATCACTGTGTTCAGAACATCATCTTCACCAGAGGGACAATGTATTTCCACATCATGAACTGTTTTTATCCACTTAGCTTCATAGTATCAAACCCATGTTAGCCCATTTATAAACATTTTTTGACTAAAACATACTTCTGTGTATACATCACACATATTTTTGTAAATTTCACATGGTTTGCACCAAAGATTTGATGATAAATGACTGTTCAAGCAAGGAGAACCATTTGATTTGCTGCCATTTTGAATAGCCTGAAAACATATTTTTTCAAGATTAAAATAACTTTTTGTATAAACCAATTCCAAATAATGCAGAGTCTACATTGATGTGACAAAATTTTGAAAGAAAAAAATTCTGCCTTATTCATTGAATGACCCTCGTATATATAATTTTTATATATACATTATATACACACACACATGCATGAAATTATATATATGTATATGTAAGTATACATGTGTTGGTGTTGTTTGTATTACTAATTTAGATGATATAACACAAAGAATCTTTGAATTATACCCAAGTTTCAGCTGGTTTCACAATGTTACAAAGAATGAACCTAACTTGGGTTTAATTTTGTTATCAACAAACCAATCTGTCAATTAAGTTATATATTGTTCTCAGGATAAAATTTATAAAAAAAGTGAATCAGCTATGATATTTCCCTGTAGAGTTAAATACATACAAACATTAATCAGGAATTAGATTGATAATCACCAAAATCTATATTAAAAGAGTAAAGTTTGCACATACCCATTTTATACATATATATATTACTTATATTTAAAAAAATTGCAAATAATTTTTTATGTGTGATATATAAGAGATGATGTCTGTAGAAGTCATTGTGTAATATATTATATATACACACACCTAC
>CAUZXS010004637.1:122500-125956 GCA_963585895.1 Sepioteuthis lessoniana
TGTGGGATGTTGCTTCTGGGATTTATTAAATATAGCTCATAGCATTCTTGTGCAATTCCTGTTTTCTATATGCACTTAGCGTCCATGTGGTGGATCTATATAGAAAAATTAACACAACAGCTGCTTGAAAGAAATTGCCTTTTTATTGGATAGGTCTGACTTCAATATGATTAATAACCTATTGATAGCAGTCAATGCCTTTGCTGGTTGCATTCTAATGTTATTTTCAGTAGAGGAGATGCAGATTCCGAGGTACAAGAAAGGTCCACTAATTTTAGAGAAGCATCATTTAATATGAAGATTTCACCTTTTTGATAAAAACACATTTAATCCATTTTGTCTGCATTCACATGGAGGCCAATGCCACCTGGTGTCTACTCGAGACAATGCAGCAAAGACATTTTTATATTCAAAAACAAACACACACGTGTATATGTGTAAGAATATACAAACATACCAACACATCAATGTATATGACGTGAATATACATATACACAAATATACAAATATAGATATACACATGTACATAAACACACACATAGATATATAAAAAGACATTCATAAATAAATATATACACACACATACCTACCATTATATATGAAAACTCAATATGCATACTAAAATATATGTAAATAGCTATATATATATATATATATATATATATATATATATATATATATAGAGAGAGAGAGAGAGAGAGATTGATATACGCATACATATATATGCATACACGTGTATATGTTTAGCACCTCCAAAAATATACATGCATACATCTGTATGCATGTATATGTTTGGAGGTATCAAAGGTATAATGTCGAAATGAGTTAAAATACTGGTAAAAAGTTGATAGTATTTCACATGGCACAAATAAAAGAGGGAAAAATATGAATAGAATTATGCTCTTTCAAGCTATGGGAAAATAGTTGGGCACTCTGATTTCTTAACCCAGTGACAAGAAAACAGTCCAAGATAAAAAAAACACAAACCTGATAAACAATAATTTAAAATTGACCTTGCATCCAATCATGAACAAAAAAAAGGATTTTTGAAAGAATATGGATATACATTAACATACATATATGAATATAAATAAATAAACAAAATATATATATATATATATATATGAATATACACAAGAACAGTCATAAATATACACATATTGATATATACATATAATTACATATATATAAAAAAATACATATATACATATGCATAAATACATATATATATGTTATATATATAAACATCTATATATATATATATATATGTACATATTTACATATAAATATATATATAAATCTGGCAACGTAGTCGAAGGCAACCAGAAAGCTCTCTTTTCAATACTTACTACACTGGAGTGTAGGAGAGGGTGCTACTCCTTTCCCTGGATTGCTACACATTACCCTTGATACGTACCTTTTATGGCTGAGTGTTAAGCAAGGAGGTATAAACTACCACTTTTAAAGTCTTTGGTATGACGCGACCTGGGATTGAACCTAGGTCTCCCGGACTATTGATGAATGCTCTACCCAATAGAACAATAAGCCGGTTATACATACATATATACACACATTTTCAAATATGTGTGTATATATATATATATATATATATATATATATATATATATACTGTTATGCCGCCATGTACCCAGCAGGCTTGCTGGGTGCTGTTCATTCCCACCAAGTCCAACAATTAACGCGGGGCACGGACATTGGCTGTGGTCTGCTGAAAGCTATTTAGTATTACAGATATCACCGACTCCCAAGTTGAAACACATTTTAAAGCCACTAGGCGAGTTATAGGGGAAATTATTAGAAGTCAACACACCTAACTGGCTGGCTTTCCTCCTCAAATACAAGGTCTTCGACAAACACAATTCTTCTACAAGAAAATAAGGACTCTGAACTGCCATGTTTGAGTTGACAGGATTAATAGCAATATTCTTTTATTGAATAAAAGAAAGAAACAAAGACAAAAAAAATTTCAGGTAAAAGTCAGGGGCAAAAAAGTCTTCCTGTGTCTCGGAAAGAGCCTCCACTAAAATATCCGTATCCCGGACTAAGCCCTTCATAAAATATCTTTATCCTCGGACAAGCCAGGCATAAAATATCTTTATCCTTGGACGAGCCAGACATAAAATATCTGTTAATGGCAGAAGGTGAGAATGTAGTTTGACAACAGTAGACACGGTCCAGTTTCCTTCAGACTATGGGATTTAATGGCAGAGCATGTGCACCAAATCTCAAGTTTATCAGTTCAGTATGAATGCAGCAGGATAAATTTGAATATACTTAAATTGTATGTTCACTTACT
The DNA here is from genome assembly GCA_963585895.1 of Sepioteuthis lessoniana. NCBI lineage: Eukaryota > Metazoa > Mollusca > Cephalopoda > Myopsida > Loliginidae > Sepioteuthis > Sepioteuthis lessoniana. The sequence goes on from CAUZXS010004637.1 coordinate 124,815, forward strand.
TGTAATATTTAGGGATGTATTCTCTTCTCTTTTTTACTTTCGTTATTGGGTATCCATAAAATGTTGGAAGAAGGATACATGTTTTACTTTGGATGAGATCAATATCAATAACTGTCTCTTTCCTCAGGATGACACTTCCTTTGGGTATTTGTTTGATGAAGTTTACAATACCTTGGAGTACTGGTTCATTCAAAAGATAAGTTCTTTCTATTCTCTCAGGGTTCTCTGAAAAGAATTACTTAGGAATTTGGGTTTCTTCCATATCCCGAATTGTGTCTTCATTTTCAAGGAACAAAAGGCAATGGCTCATGTGTTTTAACCTTTCAACTACTTGAAAAATCTTTATGTATCTTCACCCAATGATAAATGAATGGCAATTAACTTAGATATCTTCACATTGTGATATACGAACAGCAACTAACTTATTTTCCATAGTTGACAATTTCACCATGCTTTCATTTGTGGAAGGCTCTTCCACATTACCAATCAGGGTCCAAGGTGAAGAATCTCCACAAACATATATTGACTAAAAAAGAGTGAGGTAAATCAATGCTCATAACTCCTAAAAACAATACACAGGGTGGGAGAGGGAGGCAGTCTCTCCAACTGCTAATATATACACATATATGCATATATGTATATATGTATATATATATATGTGTATATCCATATATATATATTATATATATATGTGTATATCTATATCTATATATATATATATATATGTGTGTGTATATATATATCTATGTATAATATATATATATATATGTATATATATATATATATATATATATATATATGTATATATATATATAATGTACATATATATATATGTATATATATATGTACATATATATATATATGTATATATATATATATATGTATATATATATATATATATATGTATATATATGTATTATATATATATATATATATATATATATATATATATATATATATATATATATATGTATATATATATATATATATTATTTATATGTATAATATAATATATATATATATGTATATGTATATATATGTATATATATATATATATATATGAATATATATATATATATGATATGTATATATATATATATATGAATATATATGAATATATATGTATATATATGTATATATAT
>CAUZXS010004638.1:0-27500 GCA_963585895.1 Sepioteuthis lessoniana
CATCAGGTGAGCTAGAATTCAATAATCCGACCTAAAGCGTGAAACCCTCGGTCGTGAGTTTATATCTTGCTTTGTATCTTATTTTTTACACATGATGTTATATGCTGTCCCAAAAGTCTGCATCCAAAAATACTCAAAAGCTTTTTTTTTTTAAATACAGTTGAATATTACTGAGAACAGAGACTTTTGAGATAGGGTTTTTTTTTAACTTATATGTATTTACCAACCCCCTCCACACGAGCAGGATGTGTCACGGGATCAAAAAAAGCGGAGTTTAACCGGTTTGAATTCAAAGTTTTTCTTCTCCTAGAGTAGTTTCCATACGAAAAATTAAAGTGTACAGTTGGTTCTACTATTTATCCCCCATTCTCCCTCCCTCTCTCTCTCTCTCTCTATATATATATATATATATATATATATATATATATATATATATATATATATATATTTATCAGTAGTATCCAGTCAGCGTCCGAAGACAGTGGATGTGGATTTAATTGCATTATATATATATATATATATATATATATATATATATATATATATATAGAGAGAGAGAGAGAGAGAGAGAGAGAGAGAGAGAGATTTGAACCGACTTATATAGACTGATAGGAATAAAACAGATTTGAACAGACTGATATCAGTCAGTTAAATTCTTAGCCACTTTAACACCCAGAAAAACAAGAACCCCATCAAAACTGACCTCTATAAATAAATCGAGCACCACACCAGAAAAATCATTAAAAACTCTCTGAAGAAAGTCATAGGCTCGAAACGCTGCATAAGAACGAATTAAATCATTTTTAAAAGAAAATAAATCACTTTGTAGACCTATTCATTGTGAAATGATTTTTTTTTCTTTCTTCCTTTTTTTCTCTTTGGACCAACGAAAAGAAAATACACACACACACACACACACACTAATATATATATATATATATATATATATATATATATATATATATATATATATATATATATATATATATATATATATATATGAAAGAAAATAATGGATAGTAATCCGACAATTTGTGAGAAAAATTGACAACAAATAATCCAAATAGAAAGTGTGGATCTATAGAGAAACAAAGTCAGTCGACACTATAGCGTTTCGGTTCTGCTGAACCATCATCAGGACTGTGAGGGGTTTTATTAGTGATGTTAAGAAAATACACACACACACATCATGATGGATGTATAAAAAGTGTAAAAATATATAAAAAATTGGAAAAGTTGTACAAGAAAAGTTGGCTGTTTATGACAAGAAAAATTGGCCGTTTGATCAATGAATCAGCGTTCGTTTCTTTAAAATACGTCACCTGATATTAGAAACATTGTGCATATATATATATATATATATATATATATATATATATATATATATATATATATAATATATATATATATATATATATATACTGAAACGTTTTTAGCTGAAATATCAGTCATGTATCAGGCAAGTCTTTTTATCGACTGACGCAGATATTCTAAGCTAATTTACAGACGATTCTAGAGTTAAAAAGATATTGTTTTATTTAAAAGCGATTCATGATGTTAAATATAGTTAGTGTTTAGCATATAACAAGAACTAAAATAAATGCTCTGTTGCCAAAATATGCAATTCCCACGGCATTTTGTCACATTTTAAAAAAGGCTCAAAATAAACACAAGTGTTTGCAGAAATCTTCATTAGCGGATACTTTCTTTTACGGAGAAATTGGCGGAAAAAAAAGGAAAAAAAAAAGATTTTCTCTTAAGAAAATGATTTTTAATTGAAGATTACTAATTATTTAAGCGCACAATTATGTTAGGTGGTGAATTTTACGATAAGCGTAAATAAATAGTCAAATGAGTAGACACATGTATTTAAACTTTGCTAAACAGGACCGGTGAGCTCTTCTCATGTTGAGTATTGGAAGTTTCACAAGATTTGCTGTTGATGCACATTCTGTTTTCGCTGTTAACAGATTAGATTAAAACTAATACACAAATATCCATTTGTTGATAGAGAGAAAGAGACAGACAGATAGAGGAAAAGAAAATAATAAAGCAACCAAAAAAAAAAAAGTAGGAAGCAACATATACTCTAACTTCAGAGAGATCGATGGATGTATTGACGAAGTAAGATATCTCCTTTTATACTCATGTCTCTATTCATTCAACTGGCCCCTAATACAGCAATATTATCAATAGTACTAATTTTTTATATATGTATTATGTTGGCAAGTAAATACAAAATCAGAACAATATAATAAAAAATACAAACAGCATAATTTCATTAGATATCTTAATGATATGAATAAATTACCCACTCGATGCGCACACACACACACACACACCACACACACACACACACACACACACACACACACACACACACAACACACACACATATATATATATATATATATTGTTTATATGGTACTATAATATAAGGAGATGCAAAGGAAATTTACTCGAATATATATGATATATTAAATATATGTGAACATTATATAGTTCTTTGCATGATTATTATATATATATATATATATATATATATATAATGCAACAGTCGACTCAAAATTACACTACCACAGATGAAGAAAAAAAGTATGGTCGAAAGCCCTCGGGCAGAAGATATAGAAAAATTCCTTTACCATCTAGAGCCCGACACTAGAAACATAACAAGGAGTCTTGAAAAAATCAAATCAAAAATAATAAACAGTGTTCCATCGTCTTTAAGAAACATGCTGGAATAATAACTTGCTGTCAAAAATATACACTCTTCAATATATATATATATATATATATATATATATATAATGATATATATAGATAGATAGATAGATAGATATATACTAATCTATCTAGAGAAAGAGACGGAGGACAGAGAGACAGAGACAGAGACTAGAAATACAGAGGCACAGAGAGAGAGAGAGAGAGAGAGAGAGAGAGAGAGAGAGAGAGTGAATAAATAAGTGTATACTAACATTTTTAAAAGTTGATTTATTTCTAAACCAAAATGAATATTTTATTATTTCTAGTGCAATATAATGCAAACAAGTATTATTATTTATGACCAAACTCTAGAACATTCCACTGAGACATTTTTTAGCCTTTCAATATTGTCTTCTTGGATGATCACCATTTTCTACTTTCTGTTTTATGAACAATCCTCAAGTGATTAGACTGCTAAATATTCATAGTTTTTAAAACGTATTTTCAGCTGCAAAAAATTAAAATATTCCCAAATAGGTCTACTTTGATTCTATAATATTACATTAGAAATAATAAATATTCAATTTAGACGAAAATTGATGTTTTCTTTTTCCTTTTTTTTTTTTTTTTTCTTCTCAGGGGTGTACTTATTTATCGGCAGTATTCAGTATGTAATAAATATATATGCTAGAAATCAATTATAATATCTAGGTGCCATCCCTATCTAAGGGAATGAATTAAAAGTTACATAAATGGCATTTAAGTTACATAAATTAATTTGTATCCACTTTCTAATTAAAATCGGTCAAGTTCAAAAGTTATTAAACATCCTCATCATCGCCTGGTTGACATTGCTCGTTCAACAATGTAAACACAACAGAACATTTAGATTTTCCGATCCGCAGGAAAAATGTTGGGAAAAAATCTATCGTCAAAAAGGTAAACTCCAGTTTCAATTTTAGCCAGGTCTACTTCATATGTTTTATATATATATATATATATATATATATATATATATATATATATATATATATATATGTAAATAGTATATATATATATATATATATATATATATTATATATATATATTATATATATATAAGATTCGGTTTATCATACAGTAAAAAGAAACAGTCCATAACTTTTTTTAAAATCAGACAACTTAAGATATTTGGGGATTTTCAAAAACAAATCTGCTAAAACATACTCCAGTTCCTATGTTTAATTCACTTTGAAAGTTATGTGAGAAAAAAGGGATAAAAAAATACAGATAATTCTAAAGTAACATTACCCGCATGAATATATGACATATTGTGGTGTTCCTTGATCATTACTTTTGGGTATATCAATTTCTAGGAAACTCGAGTTTACAAGAATTTTCTCCTGACAATAACCTGCAGCCAAAACTAGTTTATGTAAACTGAACAATCAGTAAATAATTATAAAGAATACTATTATTCTTTTTCAGACTATTTTTTCTAATATAAACAACTGATTATATTATATTATATATATATAATATATATATATATTTATATATATATATATATATGTTTGTCTGTAAGTGTGTGATGTGCGTGCGGGTGTGTGTGTGTTGTAACCATTCGGTGTTCTTCCAAATACGAATCATAATCTAAAATTCAGATTTTAATTTTATCGGAAACTTTTGAAGGAAACATTAAAACGTACTTGCCCTAGCCATATATTGAATATCTTTTTGCTCGTATAACTCAATATATTATATATGTATATATATATATATTATATATAATATATATATATATATATATATATATATATAGTATATATATTAGAGAAAGGGTTATAAATCCGTCAGTATATAAACATAAGAAATGAAAAAACAAAATATTCAGAGGATATATTTATTTGTTTATATATAAAAAATGTGCCCATGTTTTGGCTTTTTGTTTAACCATCTTCAGGATGATCTTGATATGTGATGTTACTTCTCATCCAAAAATTATATTCGAATATCAACATATATTCATATATAAAGAAATACCCCTCTGAATACCATGCTTTATATATATTATATATATATATATATATTATATAAAATATATATATGTGTAGTAGATTTTTAAAAAGCATTCAGTACACTTACCTTTACGATGCAAAGATAACGTCTAAAGATTCGTAAGGAACCGTATACTTTCCAAAATAAACAATCGGCTATCGTTTTTAATTTTGGTCAAACGTCTTTCATTTTACTCCTTACTGTCTACCTGTAACGATATATTTCCTTAAGTACAGCTCAGATGTTTCCTGAAAACATTTCTACCGATAAATATTACCCTTAAATCGTTCCTATGTTCGTACACATCAGATGCCGATGTCATTCAGGTGTTACAAACATTCTTTGCATCTGTATATATGATTATACTTAGACTTGTACTTTTCATACCTGCATGGTAGTCGCTTTTTGTGCGTATGTATATATATATATATATATATACTATATATTTATATATATAATATATATATATATGTATATATATATAGTTATGTATATATATATGTATATATATATATATATATACGCATTATATATATATATATATACATATACATACACACATATATATATATATTTGCTTATGTGGGTGTAAGAAAGCGATAACTGGATATTTGATCGGGGTACCTGTATCCGTTTGCAAAGTTTAAATTTTTGGGGTCACGTGACAAAGTACATTTTCAACTGTTTGCCTGGACGAGAAGAAAGAAAGAAAGAAAGAAAACAATGTGATCTCATAGATTAGGACGAGAGTGGCGGTGGGGAGTATCTTGTCAGTCAGCATTTACTCCAATCTGAGGAGTAAATAGAAGTTGATCTGTTTGTCTATTTCTGGGAACTCCCTGTCCATAGTTGTCTATCTCACAAGAAAACCAATCTTTTCATTTGTTTACTCTCTCTGTCTCTCTGTCTCTCTCTCTCTCTTGCTCACGAACATTCTCTTCTTTCTAGATCTCTCTGTGTCTGAGATTGTGTCTCTATGTCTTTTTCTGTCTCTGTCTCTGTCACACACACGCACACACACACACACACACACACACACACACACACACACACACACACACACACACACACACACATATATATATATACATATATATATATATATGCATATATATATATATATAGACAACATATATATATATATATATATATATATATAAACGCAACATTTATATATATGCAACATATACTCATGTATACACAACATATATATATACATACATACATATAAACATATATATAAATATATACATATATATGGAGTATAAAACATATTTTAGAGGGTGTCCTCGTTGAGTAATGATTAAAGCGATGGACTGCGGAATCGTAGTAAACGAGTTCGAATTCTACTTGCGCTTTTGCGTTCACTTTCGGACAAATACCCTTGGGTATGAACCCCACAATCCTCCCAGCCATGGGTTAAATAGCGCCACTGTTCTTCCTCGTGAAGGATGGCTTTGGGGTTAAATAACCTACAAAGTTTTATACACCATTAAACAAAGAACCCAAACCCAAAAATGTTATATCATTTGAGATGTAAATATATAACTAAATAGTTTAGGCAAATGAAACTGAAATAGCCTAATGTTGAGAAAAATAAGATTCATCCCTCAAAATTTGAATGAGAAATTCAAAGGTATATGAATTTCATGAACAATTTCACAAGTTTTTAATCTGCACACCACCTGTGTCAAGGCACATGTCAAGTCAGTAGTCCAGCTCCTTTTGCCCTGGACAATCTTGTTTTTCTATGTTTGAGCCAACTCTAACATACAAAATGCCTTTCTATATATAAAAAGAAAAGGCATTTGAACATTAAACATTTTATTTTGCTTTGTTTCTAACAAGCTGTTAAAATTTTAGATGATTTAAACGAGAATTGGTAAGGTTATTAGATAACAGAATTTTTCATAAAAAATATATACATATATATACGTGGTCTGTCTGAAAAATAAGACGACTGGGTGAGCTAGGTCAGCTATGGACGAAAGAGCTTTTTTAAGGTCACTCAGCAGTGAGCACTTAGGAACGAAAAACATAAAACCTTTGCTCCATTTGGCGAATGTTCTGTCACAAACATTTAATGTGCCTCAGCAAAAGTACTGAGATAACACCATCTCATGTACACCTATATCTGAGTGGCACGAACGGTTTAAAGAGGGTCGTAAGGAGGAGTAAGTTTACTTCGGAAGCGAGAAGCCTTCAATAAGCAGGACTGAGGATGTCGTCGAACGAATAAGGCTGGTGTCGAGTGGTGATCATTGGTTGAGATGTCGATAAAAAAGAGGATTGTTTGGAAAATTATCACCGTGAGTCTGAAAAGTAACAGGACTGAGCATCCAACAGTTTCTGACCGAGAGAAGCATCATCGTTCTGGAAATAACTACACTATTCACTTGAACCGGTTCCTTGGGGGTTTTTCTTTTCCCTAAAGAGATTTCTTTGAAAAAAGAAACCGTGAAGTTTGTTTTTTCGGAATTGAAATAAATTGTTTGTGACACTAGTCCAGTTACTTTTCAGATTTGCTTCGTATATATAGTAAAAGCAAAGTTGGTGACCGTAGTCGAGGGCAACCCGAAGGTTCCTTTTTCAATATCTTCTACACGGAGGTGTCAGGGAGCGTGCTGCTGCTTTCCTTGAATTGCTTCACTTTACCCTTGACTCGTACATTAAAATGTTGAGTGTTAAGCAAGAAGGTACCAAGTTGTATTTTTTAAGTCTTTAACATGACTCGACCTGGAATTGAACCGTAGTCTCCTGGGCCATTGGTGAATATTCTCACCTTTATGCCGATATATATATATATGTATATATATATATATATGTGTGTGTGTGTGTGTGTGTCTTTCTTTTTGCTGTTTATCAGTTGTGGCCCAGTGGTAGAGTGTTCGCCAATGATCCGGGAGACCTGGGTTCAAACCCAGGTCGCGTCATATCTAAGACCTTAAAAAAATGGTACTTTATACCTCCTTGCTTAACACTCAGCAATATAAGGTACGTATCGAGGGTAAATTGGAGCAATCCTGGGAAAGGAGTAGCGCCCTCCCCTACACCTCGGTGTAGTAGCTATTGAAAAGGGAGCCTTCTGGTCGCCCTCGATTACGGTCGCCAACTTTACTTACTTCTTATTTCCATCTCTTGGCATATTCTTGCATGATACCAAATAATACTTGTGCCGTTTTATTGAGAGAAAACCGAGAGCACTTTGAATCCTATTGAAGTCGCATCTTTTATATCAGAATTATCTTCTTAAGGAATTTCTTAAGAAAAACATTACATTACTTCAGCCTTTTTCTCAGTCAGGCTCCAGTCATTTCCAAACGTTTGTAAAACGTAAAGAATAATAAGCCTTCTCCAGGCACACTGGTTCATGTATTGTTTGGAAGGGAAATAGGAATTCAGTATTGTCCTTCTTGACTGGCAAATTCACCAAGGCTAGACGGCCCAGTGTGTCATACTATTTTATCCATAGTTAGGAGATAGATTCTACCTGCTAGGTTAAGAACAAGCTATGCTTCAAACATTTTAATTCAACCAACTTATTCGCTACTAAAAAGATTTTTAAAATTATCCACGAATCTAATTGTGTATGCAATCCAACATTGAAGTAAGAGGACTAAGAAAAGAAAACGTTATACGAAAAAGAAAAATCTTTATTACAAATTTTGAAATAATTCAAATATTTTCTGTTTTGTATTTAATTTATTCAAATTATTTCCTTAGCATTGCCCGCAAATAAATACACGCCCAATATTTGTTTAAAAACACCTTGATTATCTTCTAAATCAAAGATACCAACATTTCTTAAAATACTATTTAATGAAACATTATACAATTAAAATGGATATCATTACGTATTGTTTATTATCAAACACTGTAACCAGAAACCTGAATCCCAACACTTTTGTAACCAAAAATGCGTTGCAATATATATATATATATATATATATATATAAAGGAAGTACTTATTTTTTAGACTGCTAAATATTTTGAGATTATCTTAAGAATATCCGTTTTCATTGAATAAGGTTCTACTATACTTGTATCTTTGCTTTTAAAGGAATTTACCTTCTTATAAAAATTACTAGTATTGGATATATATATATATATATATATATATATATATATATATATATATATATATATAATCCCAGCTACGGGGAGATACTCTCTAGCCACACTAATGAGTTCTGATTGAACGAAACAGATCTGTATGTGGATGACTATATATATATATATATATATATATATATATATATATATATTACGTCAACAATATCGAGGCAACGCTATTGTTCGTAGATTTCTCCAAGGTATTTGATTCCCTACCTAAAGGAAAGATGGAGCAAATTCTTCTCACATATAATCTACCCAAAGAAACTGTTACAGCTATAATGATGCTTTATAAAAACAAGAAAGTAATGGTTCGCTCGCTGAATGGACGCACACGTCTCTCACATTGTTGCCGGAGTTTGACTAGAAAATACATCAATACCCTATTTGTTATATTTGTAAATTATAACCGACGCAGAGTATGCAGATGATCTAGAGCTTCTTGTCCAAATCGAATCCCTACTGTATAGCTAGAGCGAGCACTGGAGGCGTTGGTTTCAACGTGAATACAAATAAAACAGAGTACATGTATTTTAAACGAGTAGGTGCCATTTCCACTTTCAGTGGCAAGTCATTAAAGTAGTAGACAAATTAACATTCCTCGGTAGCAATATCTCATCTACTAAAAGTGATGTTAACATACCACAAGCGAAGGCGCACATTGCTATCGATAAGTTATCGATAATATGGAAGTCTGATCTATATGATAAAATAAAACGGGATTTCTTCTGAGCAGGAGTCGTGTCAATACGACTGTATGGATGCACCACATAGACGCTTAACAAATACATAGAAAAGAAGCTTGATGGAAACTATATAAGAATGCTACGTGCCGTTTTAAACAACTCACAAAACAGCAGCAAAAACCCACAAAGCAGCAGCTGTACGGCCACTTACCACCTATCTCAAATACTATTCAAGTAAGACGGACAACACATGCGAGATACTGCCGGAGAAGCCAGGAGGAACTCATTTCTGACGTTCTTCTTTCGACCCCAATTGGAACGGAGAGAGAGAGAGAGAGAGAGATTCAGGGAGACCCCTGCTGTCAGTGTGACTTCATATATATATATATATATATATATATATATAGAGAGAGAGAGAGAGATTATGATTAAAATTTATGGCTAAAAGCGTTTTTAATTTGTAAAACTCATAGTGCTCAAATCACAAAAATGTGGAGCAATAGGTAAGTCTATTAAAATTATATAAAAATGTAAAATGCAAAAATGTAAAATAGGAGAAAAATGAAAGACCTTCACGGTTACGATCTTCAGTTGAGCCGCTATTTCACGCGTCTGGACAGTTTTGACTAAAAAATTGTATTCTTCTTTTAACTCGGAATTGAAATGATTTTCTTCGAATATTCAAACATGGTTTCCTTCATAGTTGTTAAACTTTTACACAGACAGACACTGACAGACAGACAGACAGACAGACACACACACACATAAAAATATATAATACGAATAATATTATTTGTAAATACTAATGAAATTTTATCAAATTATACAAATTAAATTTCTCCGGGTTCAACAAGTATTTAGATAAATATATTATACATTTATCAGCCAGATGTAAACTTGTGCGTAAATAACTTTTCGCAGGCAATATAAAATGTTGGCTTTATCATAAGTGGATACAACAAGATGACTCAAAATAAACACAAGCCTGAGAGAGTAGGAAATGTTTACACTGGGAATTGTGCAAAGACTTGATTTCGACAATGTAAATAAATATGAGAAAAAAGAGTCAAGTATTCTGAAAATCTGAGATGCAGACAGAATACACATCTACAAAAAAAAAAGTGAAAAATACAATTTCCTAATCTCAAAGCAAAAAATAACCCAGATAGATTGACATGACGTTAAAATTAAGCAATCTATGGATGAAGCAAGCCTTTTATACAATGTAGCCATTAAAATGATTTTAAAATAACTCCTTAGATTCATTGATGTACCTATGTTAGGCGTTGTAGCTAATGTGCTGAACTGTGGCATCGTTGTAAGCGAGTTCGATCTCGTTCTGTTCAGAGCAAGGCTCCGAAAAGGAACAATGGTAGACTTGAGGCCGAATGGCTTCCAATTTCGGCTGGGCTACCTCCGGGTGGGCGAGCTGCATTATTGATTCCTTTTGACAAGCTACGGCTATGAGCAACATAGACCAGCAGGGTTCGAGCCTCGGCTCGTTCCCGACCTTCCCCTCCCCTTATCCCTACTTTAATCGGCCTTCGGGCTATTAACCTTGTGTCGAGCCTTGGTGGTGGGAGACACTGGCAAATAGAGAGTTCGATCTCCAGTCGCGTTATTACGCTTACTTTCAGATTATTCTCCTTATCCTGCAAGCGATTGGTAGAATAGTAACACTACTCATGAAGGTTGATATGCCATAAAACAAATAAACCAAACCTATTTATAATTAAGATTCTGTTTTGTCTCTGGAAGAAATGATGGAAGATGTTGACAAAGATATTGATGTTAGAGTCAGTCTTGAAGAATCTATTTGTACGTTTTAGTGGGGAATCTCTAATACCAAACCTTTCCTGGCCCAGTCGGCTTAGGATATAGATTACACCGACTGCATCTCTACAGAGGGGTAAAACTTCCGCAACCAGTGTCCTAGATATGACCCTGAACAATCCGATGGTGAGCCTCCTGTAATACAGGAGCCTGGGGAATGCGGAGTACCCTTTTATTGCCATTGCTCCCAAGTCCATTCTGTCCCGGAGATAGGGTCCTATTTATGGGTCAAATAGAACTAAACTGTATAATTACACTAAACTGAAATACTTGAAATAGAACTGTTTTGACATTTAACTCGGTGTAAACAAAAAACTGTACTTATGGTAAACTGTATTGTTTGAAAAAGAAATCTGTATATGTATAAAAATGGATTTTGCATCAAATAACCTACAATTATTGATATGCCATAAAACCAAACTAAACCAATCCAAACATTACAACGTAAAACTGATATTTTATCGGAAGAGATTTTACTGTCAGTGGTTTTTTCGATATCGGTCAATATTTTCCCCTCTCATTTTGGGATGTTTCGCTATGTATTTTCAACGGATTAAAATTGACTCTAAAGTCATTGAAAGACTTAATTATCACATAAACAATTTCTTATCTGTTTATTTATCTATCTTCGGCTATTTGAAAATATTGGCGTCGTCAATTTCATACCGAATAATCATATTTTCTTGCAGGGATTTTGAATTAGAGAAAATCTTAGACGACCCTCTCCAAAAAATATTAGTGAATTTACAATACTTTTAAGAAGTTGGACTCTTTTGCTCTCTCTCTCTCTCTTTCTCTTTCTCTCTCTCTCTCTCTCTCTATATATATATATATATATATATATATATATATATATTAGAGTGTTCGCCAATGGCCCTGGAGACCAGGGTTCAATCCCAGATCGAGTCATACCAAAGACTCAAAAAATGGTACTTGATTCCTCTTTGCTTAACACTCAGCATTATAAAGTAAGGATCAAGGGTAAAGTGGAGCAATCCAGGGAAAGGAGTAGCGCCCTCCCCTACACTTTGGTGTAGTAGCTATCGAAAAGGGAGCCTTCGGGTCACCCTCGACTATGGTCGCCAACTTTACTTTTTTTATGAAAATGCAAACTTATGGAAAAACATGGGTTTTTCAGTGGATGATTTTATTTATTGCATTATTTACCAGCATTAAACGTTTGGGTTTTTTTTAACCATCATCAGAGCATATGAATTTTTAAATGAAACGAAAAAATGAGAAAGTTTTTAAAATTCTGTTTCCGTTTGTGAATTAATTAGTGTTCAAAAATATTTAATAAAAACTTGGCGTATCTCCTTTAAAAAGTTCATAATACATCTATCTGTCTATGGTAATATTTATATTAATTTTTTAAAATCTATTAATCATAAACATTGCATAATATCAACCAGTCTTTAACAATGTCACTACTATCTTTCAAAGTCTATTTGATCTATCTATCTAGAAATGATGATGCTGACTTATTTGAAATTAGGGAATTGGTAACTTTTCAGTACAAATCTGACCAAATAAGCAGATAAAAAGGAAAAAACGGTCTCTGATTGATTCTGTTGTGGTTGGAAATGATACGATATTAAAGAATTTTAGCCATTTTTTAATAATGTATATAAACTAGTATCTTTGAATCTTTAAAAGAAAAGTTGTGATTAGTTTATAGATTATGTCAGCCCAAACCGTTATTTATGTTTCCTTTTTTAAAACCCTTAATGTCTTCATTTATTCGGTTTTGAAGGCTACGAAAAGTTTCATCCACATATTTTTCATTACAATCCAAACATAGGATATCGTAAACTCCACCACTTAATTCGCTGTGGATACAAATATTCTTATCATTAATCAAATTCCGAATTGTCTTGGAAGAGTTAGAGACTGTTTTAAGTCAAAGTTTTTTCAAAGTTTTTTTTTTTTTTTTAATGAGGTTTGTGGTTAAGTTGTTAGGTATCTATCAATGTAATGTATTTTTATTCGAAAATTATTGTTTGGAATTTTTGAAATACTTTTAAGTTTGTGAATTTCGAGTGCTTTTATTTAGGTACGTGGTATAAGAAATGTAGGATACTTAAGTTGTGTGAATGGATTTTCAATGGAGATAAATTCATTATCAAAAATTGGAGGGTACAAATAATAAGGGTACAGATCCTAAGGTTATCAGGTAAAACCTAATAATTATTACACTTTTCATTTTGGTATTATGATGTGAGTAAAACAGTATATTGTCATTTTTATTAGTGGAATTTTGGTGAACTTGAACTTTAAATTCTAATTTGTCATATATATATATATATATATATATATATATATATATATATATATATATATATATATATATATATATATAAAGGAAAAGGAAAATTAATTCGACAGTATATAAATATGAGATATGAAAACACAAATATTCAGAGAAAGAGTTTATTCATAACGGAATATGATGCCAATGTTTACATTTTTCAAATCACTATCTGGTCAATGTTAATATATAATGTATCTTCTGAATTATAATCAAATTTAAAATAAACGAAAGAATGAGAACATTCTTTGCATTCTACTCCCGTTAGGAGCATTCTGTTTCAAATGTATGTGACATAAAGTTTACATTTAGATATGATTCAGAATATATATCTCATATTAGCATTACCCTGATGATGGTTTTATGAGAAACCGATACATTTAACATCAGCATTATATTCAATCATGAATAAAATCATACTTTGTATAATTTTTCGAATATATATATATATATATATATATATATATATATATATATATATATATATATTAATCTTACATAATTATTCTTATAACTTTATCATAATAAATCTATTGAGCTTTATATTTTGGGATTATATAATTTACCTTTATATACTTTTCTTTCATTGATAAAATGTTCTATGAAGCTTTAAAATAAAAAAGTTATTTCACTTTTATACTTTTTCTTGACATCGTTCTGATCTTTATGCTCGCTACTGTATATATATACATATATATATGTGTGTGTGTGTGTGTGTGTGTGTGTGTGTGTGTGTGTGTTAGGTATATTTCGTTAAAAATAACAGACACAGATTTAGTGATTAGATTTTTAGCGTTTTTAATCGTAGGACAACTAGATGTCGCAAATGGTTGCAGGCAGTTTAAAAACTGCCCAAATTTTCTATTGGTGTTGTCAAAGTATGGAGACTTTCGATTATCTTTGGTTATTGTCGAGGACGCGGGAACTTCTGTATATTGTGGGGTGTTGGAAATGACCCCCTTTGGCCGCGGTGACTGCTTCACAGATTCTCGGCGTTCTTTCCATTAAAGATGTAAACAGAAGATAGTTCCCCACCCACCAGCTTTCCTGTAAGATTTGCAAGAGATAAGCCGCACCTGTGGGTTGTTTAGCCCTAACTTTTCGATTAAGTTCATCCCACACCAGTTCAATGGGATTTAAGTCCGCCGACCAAGACATCAGTTGAAGGACGGGCTGCTCTTCTCTGCTTTTAATGTTCCTCTGGCAGAGTTTACTAGTATGCTTTGGGTTATTATCTTGCATGAGTACAATATATATTATATATTCTCATGTCGTGCCGCCAGCATGGATATATATATATATATATATATATAAGGGCATACTTATTTTTGTACTGCAGCATCTTCTGGAGATATAGGTGTAAAAAGTGAAAGAAAATTGGTACATTTGAGGTTCATCAAGTCTTTTATAGGAAGGAAAAAATATAAGAAGATGGCAACAGAGTTAATGTGAATGGCCATGGAGAAGCCGTAATAATAATATTCTGAAATAGATTGATTGATGTAAATGGCATATCACCCTGTCAAGGGTTATTTCATACCAGAAAATTAATCTATCGAATCTATTATACGTTTAAATTTACTTTTTTGTTCAGTTGTTTTTTATGCATATTTTCACGCGGTCTTATAGAATAATTTCTCAAGAGAATAATTTCAGCCATAGATGAGACTCTAAAAGGTACAATAACTTTAAGTTACAGTGGACCTGGGAGTAATGGCAATGAAGGGGTAAAGTACGTCACAAGAACAGGAGCCTCACCATCAGATGTATCATACGTAGGAATCCCAGAAAAGAAAGCTTCGGTTATATGGTGACTGAGATGAGACGGTTAATCATCTAATAATCGAACATAGCAAACAGCTTGAGAAGGAATACAAGACTAGGCACGACTAGGTAGGAAAGATGATCCACTAGGAAATGTGCAAGAGATTAAAAGTTGACCATGCTGACAAATAGGATATATGTACAAACCCGAATCCTTCCAAGAAAATGAGACATAAAAATTTCTGGCACTTGGAGAAACAAACAGATCACCTCGTGTTAATTAACGTGAAGCAAAGAACTTGTCAACTTGTAGAATCTATTATTCCAGCTAACCACATTGAGTTAAAAGGAAAGAAAGTAAAAATATAAAGAAACATTTGGTTCGTTTCAAAGTTCAGGAGAAGCTGGGGAACATGAATTTATTTGTTTGTTTGTTTGTTTAGGTTTTATGACATAAATAAACTATGTAAGTTATTTAATGCCAAATTCATTTTTATACGAATAAATAATTCTGTTTTAATCAATTCAGTTTAATTGTCAAAAACATTTCTATTTTAAGATATTCAGTATAGTCAAATAGTTCTAATTCACACAATTCAGTTTAGTATGAGTATAGTTTTCGTTTTCACTGTTAAATGTCAAAAACAGTTCTTTTTCAAACAAAACGTAAGTACAGTTTCAATGTCAAAAACAGATCTATTTCGAACAATTCATTTTAGCATATTAACACAGTTAAAACATTCCTATTTTAAGCAATTCAGTTTACCGTAAGTACACAGTTTAGTACTGTTTGACCCATAGATAAGACCCTATCAGGCGCTACCACACCGGACCAGAGTGGACCTAGGAGCGATTGCAATGAAGGGGTACTCCGCATTCCCCAAAGCTCCAGCATTACTGGAACCTCACCATCAGATTGTTTAGTGTCATATCTAGTGGGGTCTTACCCCTTTGCAGAGATGCAGTCAGTGTGTTCTACTATCCAGCCGACTAGCCAAGTGGAACATGAATATGTCGGTGATAACAATTGTAGTGTCTAAAAACTTAGAAAAACAAGAAGGAATCACAAAACATAGAACCGACATTATACAAGCAACAGCATTTTTAAGATCAACAAAACTGCAGAGAAGAGTCCCAGAGACCAGAGAAAAAAAAAAGTGTAAAAGTATAGAGCTTAAAAAAGACTTGGAAAAAATACTGGAAGAATTGGAAATCAGAGTAAGAGTCGAAACTATCCAGACCACAGCATTGTTAAAATCGACTAGAATACTGAGTATAGTTCTGGAGACCTGAAGAGTTTTGCTATCACTCAGAATCTAGTGAAAGACCACTAGCTGATGCTTTTATATAAAACTCACAAGGAGTAAAATTGCACTAATTTGTAAAATCACTAGAAAATAATAAATTAAACAAAAGAATCACGCGACAAATTACAAAATTAAAACAATATAGCTGCGTAAACAGCCATCTAATGATAACTAGAATGCCCTTCCCAGAATGTCTCACAAGCTAAACCATTCTTCCCATCATGCTCCACATAAAAGTATTTGAATACACGCTCACTGATTATAAAACAGGCGAGAAACTGACATTCACTAAGCACCGTTGACTCTATCAATGCTATTAAAATCAATCAATTAGAGTATAATTTTGTTTAAAACTTATTTTGTCATGTGTCCACGAGAGTCATTAAATAAACAAAGGGGTTAAGAAATTCAAATTTTGTTCCAGAAGTGTAAGCTCGGTATTGGTTTGAGTTTGTTTATGGCAAAAATTATTCTAATCTCCCGATATATTTGTTTTGAGGCAATTCAAAATGGCATCAGATCAAACAGAGTGCTTCAAGCTTGAACAGAGGTCAGTCATCAAATGTTTGGTTGCTGAGAAGTGTCAAGCATGTGAACTTTCCTGTGATGTGTATCCAGAAGTAGGATTTAGTAAAAAAAAAATGTTTACAAATGGGTTAAACATGGGTTTACCACAACGAGCTTGAGTCATAAAGATAGTCCATGGAAAATGTTCCTGGGGCAATGTTCAGTAAGCAAATGTGATATTGAATCTCCTGGGACATGAAAATACCCATCACTGTTTTCTGGAAAAAAAAATGGCTAATATAAACAATTCTTCTTACTACCATTTCCTGAAATAAAATTCTCCTTATTTATTGAATTACCCTCTTATATCTGTATTCTTCCTTACGGATACATCAGAATTATTTCATTAAAATATTTCTTTTTTGTTTTCCCGGGGCATCCTCGAATGACCCTGTTCATCTAGAGATTTTTTTTCTTTTTTGCTACGTCTAATCCCTCAGTGTTTTTTTTTTTCAAAATGTCTTTAATATTTATTTTTTTAACAAACCTAATGTTTGACAAATACGAAGACGAGTCATTTTGGACAATTTTCGCAGTGAAGAGACGACGCTTTCACCACTGGCTGCTGACTAAGTTCAAGTTGTTAATGAATACAGGTAGAGTAAGTGGGAAGCATTGTAGTTGAACTCCTTCGCTTAACATATCCCTTCCCTTCCTCATTTAGACAGGGTTTACCTGCTAAACAGGTCGAACATTTCAAACACCTGTTCGGTATTCAGCGGCATTTTTCTTCCCACAACAAAATGTTTTAGTTCAGCCTCGTTCCCGCGGTCATCCTTTTAAGGCAATCATTACAGCCTTGAAGAATGGAAAGCAAACTTTAAGTACACACACACACACACACACATACATACATACATACATAAACACACACGCACACATACGCATACTACACACATATACACTCACACACGCACATATATATATATATACACACACACAAACAAATACACATTTACTATAATACATAATCACATACTCACACACAAGCATACTAGACACACATACATTTATATACACTCACACACACACGAACACAGACACACACACACACACACACACACACACACACACATGGATATATATATATATATATACACAAACAAATACATTCACAATAATACATAATTACACTCTCACACACACACACACACATAGATACACACACACACACACACATGGATATATATATATATATATATATAGACAAACAAATACATTCACAATAATACATAATTACACTCACGCACACACACACACACATAGATACACACACACACACACATATATATATATATATTTATATAAACAAACAAATACATTTACAGTGATACATAACCACACACGCACACACACACACACATGCACATATATAAACATATATAAACAAATATAGATGAACAATAATATAAAATCACACACGTACACATTCGTAATAAGAGAATTGCCCATATCCAAGCGGAATCATATACATCCTTACATAAGTACACATACATCACATACACACAAACACATACAAACAAATACACAT
Organism: Sepioteuthis lessoniana; assembly: GCA_963585895.1. Taxonomy (NCBI): domain Eukaryota; kingdom Metazoa; phylum Mollusca; class Cephalopoda; order Myopsida; family Loliginidae; genus Sepioteuthis; species Sepioteuthis lessoniana. The sequence continues at coordinate 18,850 of CAUZXS010004638.1, forward strand.
GCATAATAAGAAACAAAACCATCCATAATTACACACAAAAATATTCACAATAGCAAAATTACGCGCGCACACACACACACACACACACACACACACACACTTGGAATCCCATGCACATAGCCGCAAACACAAAGACATATACGAATCTACATATATATAATAATACACATGCGTATAAACTCAGAATCATATATCCATAATGCCAACAATATACACAAGGACACATACGCATAGACACATACACAATAATGCATATACTCATAAACACATAGTATCATAACTCCACACGCACACAACTCAGATATTCACAAAAAATATCCGTGAGAAGACACACTCGCACGCATACTCACAAATACGCACACGCACACAATCACGCATCCAATAACATGTTCATAGTTAACAAATATACAACTCACTGTATTTACACATATACATTTTTTTCATACAAACACAGAGATGTAAAAAGTTATGCAAACACACGTAAGTCTTCCTGGTTATATATATATATATATGTGTGTGTGTGAAAGAAGAGAAAAGTACGGAAAATTAGATTGATGTTTCCAAATAGGAATAGTGACATGAATTAATTATTTCGTGTTGGAAATCGGTTAGCCATCTTTTCTCAAGTGGTTGGGATTCTTAATACAAAAGGCGCGTCTTGTCAGTATTTGACTGCTATACGTTTTGATACTGAGCAAAAATTGTCTTTGCTCTAGTTATCACTGATTGGCCGTTCTCCTGTTGCTGCTAAAGGACAAGTTTATGTGTACTAGCTAGCAATATGTAGATAGCTTGTACCTTTATTAAGTAAGTAAAGTTGACGACCGTAGTCGAGGGTGACCCAAATGCTCCCTTTTCGATAGCTACTACACGAAGGTGTAAAGGAGGGCGATACTCCTTTCACTGAATTGCTCCACTTTACCCTTGATCCGTAAATTATAATGCTTAATGTTAAGCAAGGAGACATCGAGTAACATTTTTGAGTTTTTAGTATGACTCGACCTGGGATTGAACCCAAGGTCTCCAGAGCCATTGGCGAACACTCAATGCCACTCCAAACAATCCAACATTTCGTAAAAAACGAATTCCTGCCGTAAAAAGGGAGAAAAGCGAGATAATTTTTATGTACGGTATTGATTAGATTTAATTAATTTTTCTTTAATCCATTATTTCTTTTTATACCATGCCGTACAATTTCATACAAAAACTCACCCTTAGATATAAATAACTATGTAGGCCAAAACGTTTATAGGCTGAAAAGTTCCTTGGCTGAAAGGTTCATATGATGACATATTTTCTGTTGATGAATTTTTTATCAATGAGATCCAAGTACGGTACTATTAATAGAAATGTGTGGACTGCAATGGGGACTATATTGAAAAATAAACTTGAAAAATAAACCAAAAGTTACATTCTATAAGGGCTATAGAATACAACGACTGCATTTCAACAGAAGGATAAGACCCCCCCCCCAACGAGTGTCCTGTTTATGACTAAAATTATTCTGATAGTGAGGCTCCGGTAATGCTGATTCTTTGAGTACTTCTTCATTGCCATCGCTTCCAGATTCACTCAAACCGGGAGTGGTAGCAGTTGATAGGGTCCTATCTATGGGTCAAATAGAACTGTTTAACATTTAAGCCGTGTACTTATGCTAAATTGAGTTGTTTGAAATTTAGTGAAACCATTTAACTGTTCGCAAAAATGAGATCAGTCTTGTTTAAAAATGTTATCTACAAAATGTATCATATATTTGATAAATGTATAAAAAGGATTTGGCATTAAGTAACTTATAATGGTTGATATGCCATAAGACAAAACCAAAGCAAATTATATATATTTAATGTATATGTATAAAAAGGATTTGGCATTAAATAACCTACAAGGATTGATATGCCATAAGACCAAACCAAAGCAAACAGTCTATGCGGGTATTTTTGTCAGTTTATGTACTTTTCAGTCGCCTCTCGTGTATACGTCGAGTGCAAGAAGCTTGATAAGCGACAAGGAAAATGAAAAGGAAGAACTGAGTTCAAGTCTCAGTTGACACTTCAAACTTGGGAAAAATATTGATTTATGCCTTGTCCCTTCAGCTGTCAGCCTAGTCTACGTCAATTGCATCTCTACAGAGGGGTAAGACCTCTTTTCTACAACGAGTGTCCTGGATATGACATGAAACTGCATCTGATGAAAAGGCTCCTGTCCGGGAGCTTTAGGGAATGTGGAGTCTCACTACATTGCCATTACTCCCAAGTACACTTTGACCCGGGGTGGTAGTTCCTGTTAGGATCTCATTTATGAGTCAAATAGAACTCTTTAATCATTTGCTTGAAACAATTTAACTGTAGGCAAACAATAAATTGCAATACTTGAAATAATTTAAGTCTGGGCAAAAAGAGAAGTTCTGGCTCTTCTTAGAAAAAATCTTACCTATAAAGTATTCGCTTACAAGTCATATATATATATATATATATATATATATATATATATGTTTAAACATAGAGTTGACTGAGAAAAGGATGGGGAGATGGGAATATACATACATATATATATATATATGTGTGTGTGTGTGTGTGTGTGTGTAAAAATATATGCATGTTTCTGTGTCTGTGTCAGTGAGTGCTTTCAAGGTTAGCCTGGGTTCTCTATTCATGGTAAAGGCAACCAGTATAGGAGAAGGAAAACTCTAGATTCTGCATAATATGCTATCTTGTGATTAGGTCACAAAAACATCAGTTGGAATGCCTAAGGGACTCGAAAGTTCTGTTCACCCTCATTATGGCAATTACTGTGAGGGGACTGGTACCAATTTGTTTAGCACTATGCTCTCTCCCTTGGACAACAAAGAAGAGGGAGAGACCTGCTGCATAAGCAATTTCCGGTTATTCATACAACTTTGACCAGGCAGGCGCCAAGATCCAGGCGCAAATCTACAGGGTTTCCTGGGATCGTCAGATGCCATAAAATGGTGACTGTGTCTGTCCTAAAAGCCAGATCGATATTTTATTAGAGATGAGCCATCCATATTAGGAAAATAGATGCAGCAAACTTCCTCAATTCATTCTCATAATCCTCAGTAATAGATAGATAGATGGATAGATATAAACAGACTAGGTTAGATAGAGAACGAAATGGAAGTGCATTGTTGCCAGCTAGGCAGAAAACATTAGATGACCAGACCAATAAAGGAATAAGGAAGAAAAAAAAATTTTCTCAACTATCGTCTGCTTTTTCGATTTCCCTTCGTTTCCAATCCCAAATCTTCAAATATTTCGGGGGGTGGGGTTGTTCTCGTGGCGTAATGGTTAAAGCAATGGACTGTGGAATCGTAATAAGGGAGTTCGAGCCCCAATCGCGCTAATAAGTCCACTTTCAGACAAATACCCTTGGGAAAGGTACGAGCCCCCTTATCCTTCAAGCTATGCGTTAAATAGCCCCATTACTGTTCTTCAAGGAGAAAGGCATTGGCATTGGCATTAAATAACCTACAAAGGTTGATATACCATTGTAAACAACCAAACAAAACCAATCAAACATTTCTTCCGTCTTTTGGAAATGGCCTTCTCTTTGGGGATTATTGTCTTCTAATGGTCTCAGATAGCCGCCCTTCACTTTCTTCACCATTTTGAAAGGGTAATTGACAATAAATTACAAGTGTCATTAAGTATTAAACTCATCATTCATTGGATAATTCAAGTCATGTGGGTACTGACAAAAATTAGTACAAATATAGTATATGACTTCATGTGTGTGTGTGTGTGTGTGTGTGCATATAAGTACGAACACAATATAATATATAGAAATATAAACGAACATTAAATATAGTAAAAGTATATACACAAATGTATACAACGTACGAACGTTTTCTATAGGTACTAATACTTTACCGATTGTCGTCTGCTTTTTCTCCAGTTTCCTTTGTCCTCCGCAACTTTGTCGACTACTACAATGTTTCATCCGCCATATTGAATCAACTCCAATTTTAATAAATAGACATTTTGCACCTCGGGAACGTTAACTGTGGTTAGTTTACACTATGATTTCGAGATTGTCATAATTAAAGATTCTCATCGATGAGAGACATTTTTATGGCGTCGTAAGATGCTATATCAAAGTAATATGTCTCTCTTAAAGTGGGACAAAGTTTGAGCGAGTGATGTGTGTTGGTTTTGGTGGGATTGATAATCTCATTAGAAAATAAGGAATTTTGGAATAGGCAATGAGGTTTTGGTTTCGTTTTGTTTACTTGTTTAACGGCATATCAGTTTCTTATGGGTTGTCTAATGCTGAAATTTCTTTATTATAAGCAGTTTTCATGTTCCATGTTTTTAAATTGCACAATATCAATAACTGAAAATTTGTATTGCACACAATTATATGGTTTCAAGTATTCCTACATCATCATCATCATCATCAAGTCATGTTGATAGCATGGAGTTGCTTGACAAACTCTCTCTCTCTCTCTCTCTCTCTCTCTCTCTCTCTCTCTCTCTCCATTCGTTCTATCTGATCACACTTTTGGTAAGTCCTCTAGGCGGCATTCAGTGTCCGCACAAAGTTTATGTATGTAAGTCTTTTGCTGATTAGCCAACACTGGTGAATCAATGGAAGAATTTCGTTTATGAATTCGTCCTTACTTTACCACCAGTATCCAGCATATCTTTTTCGTCTTACTTGAATAGTTTTTGAGATGGGAGGCAAGTGGCTGTACAACTGCTGTTTTGTAGAGAGTTACTTCCAGGATTTGCTGAAAACAGCACGGAGAATTCTTTTGTAGTTCCCATCTAGATTTTTCTCAAACCATTTCTTTACAGCCCATGTTGTGCAACCATACAGCAGTACTAACACGGCACAAACTTGTTAGAAATCCCATTTTATTCTAACTGAGAGAAAAGATGATCGGTAACTATGTACAGCAATACATCTTTTATTATGCATATGTTTACATCATTTTCAGTAGATGTTGCTACAGAGCTATATAAACTGATCCTCTATTTTCTGTCGCTTACCTTTTAATGTGGAGATGACTTTATCTTGATTAAAACACATGAACTTTGTTTTATCTGCGTTTAAGTAGAGACCAATGCCACTTGTTGCCTGCTCCAGTCTTTGCAGAAGACATTTGGCTGGTGCAAGTGTATGTATGAGATGAATAGATCATATTTGAGGTCTGCTTCTGTTATAAATTCAACGGGATATTGTCTGCTTCTTTTTTGTGTGTAAAGCCTTTTATTGGATCTATTGACGCTCGTATATTGAAATCTTGGCTAATTTTAAGCAGAAATTGTTTTAGCTGTCTGAATTTTTTAAATGAAACTTGATGATTTTTATCATTAAAAAAACAAAAAAAAATCTGAAAATGAGCATAGGTAAAAAATCATACATAATTGTAGTCATCCTAGAACATTAAGTTTATAACTCCCAAAAATTCTCTCTAAAACGTCCAGCAGGACACATAGCGTAACGGTAATAGGCGTTGGTTCCATAATGAGACAATCATCTGATGGTTGTAGGTTCAATCCTGACTAGAGTAACAAAACAGGAATACTTACCGGTTATAGCTAACGGGATCAAAACAGGCGAACCCTGTGGATTCAATAAAGGGCGTCGTTCGAAGTTCCGTGTATATTCACGAGCTCGACAAGCAACAACAAACAATATCGGCTGAAACGTTGTGGCGATAACAATGAAGGCAATTGTCCAAAAACCCTCAATGATAGAAATGTTTTTTTTTACTGACTCCAGTCACAATGTCAAAGAAATCAGTGTCACTATCGAGTGAGCAAATCATTGCGTTCATGTTTTGTAAAGCATCCTTATGGCAGTAACAGTTTCTTTAGGGAATCCACATCCATGAAGTATTTGCTCCATCTTTACTCGGTGTATGGAATCAAATAGCTTGAAGAAATCTTCAATCAAAACTGTTTCCTGCGAATTTTTTGCACGCATGATGTTTTAACGAATTGTCATATCGTGAGAAGTTGTGGATCGATTTCTTCAAAAATCGTTCTGATTTTTTCAAGAATTTTCTCCACTTCTGGTCGAATACGATTAAGTAGCAAAGGATTATAAACGTTAGCATCTATAGGAGTAAGAGTTATACCTCAGTACTCCTAACTGATTCCAAAATCGCTTTTCTTCGGGAAGAGAAGGATGTAGCCTTTCGTTCATTTCTGTTATGTTTTATTTATACACAGTGGTGAATAATCTAAAACGCATGTCGTCAAATTTCCTTGTTTTTTTGGAGTTCGGGAGGTTTTTCCTCAGATCCTGCAGCTTTCTTGCATTTATTTTTTTTTCAGGGCTGCATCAAGTTCTTCCTTGGAAAATTGTCCTCATTTGGTGTTTAATTGGCGAATAATAATTTCTTCAATATGTTTATCTATGATCTCAGGAGGGTTTCCAAGCTGATTCTTGAAATATTTTTTTCCACTTTTTTAGTCTTTCTTCTTGATTAGCAGTTTTTAGTTTTACTTTCGGGGCGCTTTTCCTTCCGCAAATTTCATTTAGCGTCTGTCATGTTAATTGTGATTGTTTATCCAATTCAATTCCTGATTTTATTGATTTGGTTTTGAATCTATTCCGGTTGTTCTTTTTGGTATGTTTTAGTTTGTTCTGTCTGGGCTTCCATAAGTTTCTGCACATTGATGTCTGTTTTATTAAATAAGGATTTTTGGAGGGCGTTATTGTCTCTTTTTTCCCTTACTACAGTTGACTCCCACGGACTATTTCTCATGGAAAATTCCCATTATTAAAATCTTGCAAGTGGAGTACGGGAGATGTATTACTCCGCAGCAATAATACGATGAAGCTGGAGGGGTCATACTCAGTGACAACCAACATGCGGCTTCCATAATCATTCAGCCATTTTGCCCCGCCTTGTCACTGGTTATTAGATTCTGGGGGAAGAGACTGCTGTACGCATTGCACAAATGTGTAGCATAGAAAACCATATAGCATGGTTAATGTGAAACCAGATGTATGAACGCAACAGCGGATACTTGGAACGATTCACCTGATGCTGGCGAGGAAACCTCATAGCTCAATGACTTGAATCAAACAGTTTAGTTGGGAACTTTCTGCTACTCATCTATAAGGAAGACGTTTATTGATGAGTTAGAAAATAACCACCGAAAAATTACCATGACACGAATTCAAACCAAATATCTAAACCACGTCACAATTCACATGGGTCAACAAGGAGCACGTTCTGTTAAGGTAGGATCTCTGGCCCTAGTGTGTATGATAAATAAATGTGATATAATAAATATAAATATAAAAATAATCATCATGTCACGATTCCAATTTGAAAATAATCATTTGTTATATATCCATATTTACCAACCCCTCCGTTCGGGCAGGATATGACACAAGGTCAATTTTAAGCGGAGTCTAACAGGTTTGAATACAGAGTTTTCCTTCTCTTAGACTAGTACCCACAACAAGGCTGAAGAACCCAGTCTGTCTAACTATTTACTCATAGCTGTAGGGAGAATAATTGGATTCACACCTTTTCTAAAGGTATTAGTGCTATGTGAAATGCAATCAGTCTCGTCCAGGATTTGAACTCGTATCGCCGTGTCCATTTCCTGCAACGATAACCATTACACCACGGGCACCTCCTTTTGAATTCGTGTCATTTGTTATATATCAGGCATTCCTATCTACAAGTGATAAATTATTCACACACACACACACACACACACACATATATATATATATATATATATATATAATCAAATATCCTTATTTAAACGGAGTAATTTAAGCAATTATATGGTTTCATGTAACTATTCTATTTTATAATAATTTGTTTGATAGGAGGTATTCCTATCTAATACAAATGACTTTTAAATATGTCTGTTAGTTGATAGGAACCTGTAGACAGGATTGGACCTGGGAGTAATAGCGATAAAGTTAGTTATTTGAGTTTTATGGCCAATCAAGCTTTGTAGGTTATTTAATGCCAAATCCATTTTAACACAAAGAAACACTTCTATTTCAAACTATTCAGTTTAGTCAAATAGTTCTAATTCAAACAATTCGGTTTAGTATAAGTATAGATTTTATTTTCACACAGTTAAAAGTCAAAACAGTTCTATTTCAAGCAATTTAGTTTAGCGTTAGGACAGTTTCAATATCAAAAACAGTTCCATTTCAAATAATTCAGTTTAGCATACGTATGCAGTTTAAATGTAAATTGTCAAAAATACTTAAATTTCAAGCTATTCAGTTTAGTCAAACAATTCAGTTCAGTATAAGTACAGTTTCAATGTCAAAAACAATTCAATTTCATACAATTCAGTTTAGCATAAGTACACAGGTCTATTTGACTCATAGATAGAACCTTATCAGGTGCTACCATTGTACGCCTGAGTGGACCTGGGAGCCATGGCAATGAACGGGTACTCCGCATTTCTCAAAGTTTATCACCATCAGATTATTTTGTATCATATCCAGGACACTTGTAGCAGGGGGTCTTACTCCTCTGCAGAGATGCAGCCGATGTATTCTACAGCCGCTAGCGACAGGGCTTTAATGGCAATAAAGGAGTACTATTTCGTTCCCAGAGCCCCAGAACAAGAACCATATCACAGAATATAGTTTTAGGACACTGATATGGCGGTTAATTTTTCCTACATTGATTGTGT